>CM076575.1:485315084-485444043 GCA_034641835.2 Pinus albicaulis
TTCCAATCTGGTTCCCGTTGATAAAAAACAAGGCACCATTCGAGTTTGTGTTGATTATCGCGATATGAACGCTGCTTGTCCCAAGGAAAATTATCCTACACCATTCATAGATCAGATTCTCGATGATTGTGCCGGATGCGAATCCTTTTCCTTCATGGATGGATTCTTGGGCTATAACCAGATTGCAATTAAAAAAGACGACCAACATAAAACTGCCTTCATCTGTCCTTGGGGCACATTTGCGTATCATAAACTCCCATTCAGTCTGAAGAATGCTGGAGAAAATTTTCAGTGGGCTATGGACTATGCTTTTCATGACATTTGACATATTGTACAGGCTTACTTGGATGACCTTCCGGCCCATTCCAAGAAACGACCTGATCACCTTGCTCATCTGAAAGAAATTTTTGCTAGGTGTAGATTCTACAATATACGTTTGAATCCTCATAAGTGCGTATTTATGGTTAAGTCCGGACATCTGTTAGGTTTCATTGTCTCCAATCACGGGATTAGGGTTGATCCTGATAAGGTTAAGGAAATTTTTGAATTGTTGGCACCACAATCCATCCTTCAACTCCAACATTTTCAAGGGAAGGCAAACTTTTTACGTCGATTCATCGTTAACTATGCCGAGATGACAAAAGGATTTATGCAATTATTGAAGAAAGGAACACTATACTTGTGGGGTGAACAAGCTCAATGGTCATTTGATGCTTTAAAACATGCACTTATTTCAGCCCCACTCCTTAGTGCCCCCGACTACTCACGCGACTTTCTCCTCTACTTGGTAGCCTCACCATCCTCACTTGGAATGGTTATGGTTCAAGTTCACAGTGACGATAGTGAACATGTGATATACTATTTGTCTAAAGGTCTAATCAGACCGGAATTACATTATTCATATGTGGAGAAACTTTCTCTAGTGGTAGTCTTCACTGTCACCTGACTTCGACATTATATATTACTGCGACAGACTACTGTTATTGCTTTGGAGAACCCCATGCGACATATCTTCTCTAGAAAAATTATTGGAGGAAAATATTCCAAATGGATCATCATCCTCCAACAATTTGATTTGGTTTTCACGGCCGCCAAAGCAAAGAAATCCCTCGTCTTCGCTGAATTATTATCGGACCTTCCCGGAATCGATCAAGCAGAAGTAGCTCATGATCCATATCTTGATGAATCTATATACTTGGTTGATTCTTCAGACCCATGGTATGGAGACATTTAAGTCTACCTACAAACCCAACGCTTCCGCCCAACTCTCACGTCTGACGATCATCATCATATCCTCCACCAAAAAAAGCACTACCTCGTGCTAAATGATACATTATATTGTCGTGGGGTTCATACTATTCTCCAACGTTGTCTCACTTTCAATGAGGCGGAACGCGTTTTGAATGACTGCCACGTAGGGGCATGCGGTGGTCATCTTTCGGGCATAGCTACTGCCCAAAAAATCTTATGTGCATGTTACTATTGGCCCACTTTGTTTAAAGACTGCATTTTAGTGGTCTAGAAGTGCCATCCATGTCAAATTTTCACAAAGAAAATGCACGCCCATCCTGCCCCCTTTCATCTGGTTATCTCCATTGGTCCTTTCACTAAATGGGGAATTGACTTCGTCACCTGCAATCCCATTCAGAAAATGGACATAACTACATCGTGGTTGCGGTCGACTATTTTACAAAATGGGCAGAAGCCATTCCCATTTTCAAGTCCGATGGCGAAACCGCCACTCTCTTCCTGTTAAATCAGGTAATCTGTCAGTTCGGCATACCCCTATCGATTGTCACAGATCATGGATCCCACTTTCAGAATCGTATGATGACCGAATTAACATCCATGCTAGGTTTCCGTCAAGATCAATCTTCGTCTTATTATCCTCAAGCTAATGGCCAAGTTGAAGCCATAAATGGCGTCCTCAAAACCATGATTCATCGATTGGTCGGAAATCACAAAAACACATGGCATCGGAAGTTGTATTCCGCATTATGGGCATACCTAACGTCAGTCAAAATTTCCACAGGTTTCACACCATTCCAACTTACATTCAGCCTGGAGGTAGTACTTCCAATCGAGTGCAAAATTTCATCACTCATGT
The DNA here is from genome assembly GCA_034641835.2 of Pinus albicaulis. Lineage (NCBI taxonomy): Eukaryota > Viridiplantae > Streptophyta > Pinopsida > Pinales > Pinaceae > Pinus > Pinus albicaulis. Next base: position 485,317,192 of record CM076575.1, read on the forward strand.
TAGGGTCCCGTGATTTGGACGATTGGCTAGCCAAATGACGATGTAACATCAAACCAAGCTTTGGAGCCCAAGGACCTAGCCTTCCTGGACTCAGAGAGGGCTCTCTCTATAAGTGCAAAAGATGTCGGTGTGTTTACTTGCGATGTTCTGATATTAGGCTAGTTATGAAGTATGTTTTTAGTTTTTTGGTTTTTTAAGTTTGTGAGGAATGAAACTGATCAAATACATAAACTGGATGACAAGATGTAGATAAATTGGGCTATGGGGTCAAACAGGTCAAGGAAGCTTATGAGGTGATGATGTGAAGCTGCTGTAGGGCCGATTTGATTCACAATAGAAGGGATCTCTGGGAAAAATGGATTAAATGAACAATAAGTTGGTGAAAGACAAGGGATTTCGAGTGCAAACTAGTTAATAGAAGACATAAACATGTAATAGCGAGCCATTAATCATGCTAGGAATAACTATAAGCTAATCAATACATAGAAATCAAACATTCAAGCCATACATAGAGGTATATGACCCTCTAACTTCGGGAAAAGGCTATCAGACTTTGGGGAAAAGCACATGAGACAAACTAACAACTCATAAACTATGCCGGAACGCCTAAACATAGTCTCTAAGTCATTGGGCACTTGGACAAATAATTTTTCATAGTTTTAGGCAAAGGGCTAGATCGGGACTAGGCCTCCTTGGTTCAACAAAATGATCAACAAATCAGTCAAAGAGAAAGTTTTATGGACAGAACTATGGGCAGCTGATAGGTAGGTAGGGCAAACCATACATCCTACTCAACATACATGGAACTGATAATAAAACTTAGCAACAATACCTTAGGTTACTAAAGAGCAGCTAAGAATTCTTTAGCATAACTAAGGGAGAAGAAAACATCAAGCTATGAAGATTCAGGGATTTTGAGGTGCCTCCATGGGCATGTCTCAAAATCAATCTTTACTGATATATAGCAGGAAGAAAAATGAAATATGAGTGAAAACTAGAAGACAAAACAACATTAAGAAGCACTATACCATTCTACCATGTCAAGGAATCCATCAACAAGTCTTCAACATTCCTCAAAAGCATCCAAGAGGCAATCCAAACATCATAACTCAAGTGTATTCTTCAAAGCTCATATGACCAATGCATTAATTCTTCTCTCAAGTTCAGCCTCTGATTTACAATGAGAACCATGGGATAAATAGGCTAGAGGGAGGAAAACCTCATGGAGCAACTAGCTATCCTATTGGCCAAGTCAAAATATCTAAACTTGTCCTTGAGGCTTTGCAAAGCCCAAGGCACAAAATATCCCATAAAATATCTAAAAAACTGCTAAAAACAGAAATTATATTGACTTTACATGATTTCCCCATGATAAAAATAGCTTAACGCACATTTGGGAAAAGCAGATTTTTGGAGTTCAAAAATTACAAAAATACTTCATATTTATGCCTGAAAAAGGTCCCCTGACTTGCTGGATGCAAATAGAAGCCTTCCCGATGTCGAAATGAGGCTCATGATGGCTCGTTGGAAAGCTCTCTGTGTCTGCTTTCCAATGCAAGTGGAATCATCTCAATATGATCTCTGAAAGTCCCTCAAAGCTGTACCTGTGTGCAAAAACCCAGAAAATAGCAGGCTGCTGATATGGCGGGCAGAATGTGCAAAATGAGGCTGTTTTTCGCCAATTTGGAGGGGCGAATGATCTTCAAATGCCTTGAAAATCGCTGGAGAGATGCTCACGAAATTATGGAATCCATTGGTATCACCCTCCTCCCTTGACGGCTTATCAAACTGAAATGGCGTATTTATGAGTTTTTGGTGAAAACCCCAAAAATGCCAAAAAACAAAAAGTTTTCGAAACAGGCCCAAAATTGGCATGCATGACCCTCAAGGGTCCATAGAAACATGCTCCGAAGCTGAAGCCAAAATATCGAGGGCTGATGTGTTTTTTGCTTCCTTCCGTGCTAGGCGCCTCTCCTTCAATTTCTTCATTTTTTCTTGTGCCACCTTCAATTTGCGCCTGGCAAATTGATTTAGCTTCTGAAAGTGAAGAGTTCTCTTTCTCTGTAGCTCAAGATCCCTGTTTTCCTTCTCAAGCTTTGTTTCCAAATGCTGGTTGGCCCTCTCAAGCCATACTTCCTTTTTTTCCTCAATTTCCTGTTCAAAGAGGGCAGTGAGAGGAAAGGCATCGAACTGAGCTTGTTCTTCTGCTCTCTGTTTCTCCAAGGCTTTTCTAAGCCCGATGGTCCTAGGCCTCTTTCGCCTAGGTTGGTCCTCTTCCTCTTCATCATCAAACTCGCCAATGAGCTCTTCAATTCTTACTTGCGCCTTTTCTGCCTCCTTTTTATACTTGATAGCCCTCGCCTCATGAATGGCTACATGAAACTTCATTTGTTTGTTCTCAACCTCCAAGAAATGATTGAAATTCCTTGCCCTTTGAAGATCTTCTTGTAACACCTCAATTTTCCCTTCTTTGTGAATGAGGAGGTTTTCAAGGATGCGTGCCTCATTATCACTGTCATCGCTTGGGATAGGGATGACAACTGATTTACCTCCATGCTTGGCACTTCCTCCAACTGCACCTTTGCCTTTGAAGGCCAATCTAGCGCTCTTTCTCCTTGGCAAGCTAGAAGTTGTCTTTTTGGGCAATTTCTTCTTCTTAGGAATAGTTTTGCTCACTGTCAAGGAGGCAGCTTCAGCTTGCTGTCCTTCCTCAACATCCTGTCCAGCTTGTGGCTCAAAATATTCTTCAATTGTTTGCTCAACCTGCTGCTCTTCAACCTCTATCTGCTGTCCCTCTTCCTGAATTTGCAGCTGTTCATCAACCTCCAGCTGTTGTCCAATGATATCTAACTGCTGCTGTCCCTCAAAATCTGGCTGCTGCTGCTCATCATCCTCCTTTTCTCTCTGTGGCTCACTGCCCTCTCCTTCTCCTTGTTTACTTGGCTGCCCAGTGATCATCTTGAGTTTTTCAGGGGTAGGCCTACTAGATAAAGGCACTGGGCGATGGACAGGCTGAGTAGGAGGCACATGAACAGGAGGGACAGTGGCGAAATCGGCATGGCTAATGAATGAATCCCATGAAACTCTTTTCTTCTCCAGCTGGTGTAAGAAGATGATTTTGATCAAGGAATGGTGAAAAAGAGATGGGATTTGCTGAGGTGGAGCTTTCTTTTGAACAGTAGCTGCCATTTTCTCTATGCTTTTGGACAAAAAGTATGGAAGGTTTAACTGCCTGCTCCTGGTAAAATGCATCAACAAGCGAACATGATAGGAAAATATTTGGCTAAACCTCCCTTCACAAGTGAAATATCTCATTATGGCTTTCATCAACGGGGCATAACTGTCAAGAAGATAGGAGAAAGGAAAAATAGCAGTGATGGTCTCCCTATGTTCCGGCTTGATGAAAGGTTTATAATCCTCCAGATCAAGATGCGCTTGCTTAAACCACTTTTCACCATGATACGGGATCTTGGTAGCTTTGGATACATACCTTGGAGAGATTTTGAAGTCAAGACCTGCTAACTGGAAGTGTTTGTCCTTGAATCTCAAAGCGCACAAGTGTGTAAGTGGCGAGAAACTCTTGACTTCTTCTATCCTCTGACAGAATTCAAGACAACCTTCTTCATGGAAATTGAAAAGCACTGAGGGATGAGCATTGATTTCTTCTATGGAGATAGGCTCATATCTCTTATGTTGTCTGCCTTTGTGATCTCGTTTTGGAGGCATTCTGACTTGAAATAGGTTTTGGAAGAGGCACACTGCCTTCAATGTATGAAGAATGCTCTGCTGGATTGAAACTGGCCACTACACTGCTTGGATAGTTATGGACCCTGTGTTTTTGACTAAAATGCAACAATGCTTCCTTGAATAAGCCCCCTCTACACTTATCAACAACAGCTCTTCAAATCTGGATACACTTCAGTTATGTATCGTTCTTAACAATGGTACTATGTGTAGAAAACTGCTTTGTAGATTCTCTGTGCACAGTCTTGAACAATCACCCCTCTTGTGACTTTGTTAGAGGCCTTCTTACACTTGTATTTGGGTCTTCAACATCAAACTTCAAAAATAATAACCCTGTTCTTCAGATCATTTATCTTGAAAAATACCTCTGTTTTAATATCAAATGCAATCACCAAGCACTCTGCCCTTTAGACAATGGCCATTTTCATTTGTGAAGTTTTGAGAAATACAACACCACTTTGGTACCTCTGCCTTTAATGTCCAAATCTAACCATCAAAAATCTCTGCTCCTCAGTGTACTGTGTACTTCTGTCTTCAAATGTTAAACTTGATCATCAACAACCGTGCCTTCTAGAAAATGGCCTTATTTCACCTTCAAAATTACTCTGTTCAACAATCTTCAGAATGATACAGTGTAGTGTAACGAACAAGCAGACTTAGTTTAGGTATAAGATAAGTGCAACAGTGTTTTAGAGAACACACTCTCTGCTTCAGCCAGGAACTATTTTCAAATTTGTGAGTTTAAATAGTTCATCAACACCTATATACCCCTGTTTCCAATATTAATTTCAAACATTAACAACTCTGTTTTTCCGAAAAAAGGCTTCTTTCTTTGTGAAGTTTTTTTGAGAGAACAAAAACTGCTTTTGTACTCCTGTCCCCAGAGTTAGAAAAACATCAATTAAACCTGCCCTTCAATGTAATATTTACCCTTAGAGCCTCTTTGTCAATCAGCTATTCAACATGATAATGAGGTGAAGAAAGAGGGCAAACCTAGGTTAACCATACACAGTGCTTTTTGAGGGACACTTCTTCTTGTGAAGTTTTTAAGAAAAGATCACTTGTATACCTCTGCCTTCAAAGTTTAGATTTGACCACCAACAAACTTTGCCCTCCGGAAAAATGGCCCTATCCACCCTTAGAAAACTCTCTGTCAACAATTCTCAATGATATAATATAGTGCAAGGGAGGAGCAGACTTAGCTTTGGTGATAGAAACAGTGTAACAGTAATTTAGACAATACACTCTTAGCTTGTGAGTTTTGAGATATGCCCCAATACATTCTATAACCCTGCCTCCAAGGTTTAAACTCTCATTAACAACTCCGGCCTTTTTAAATTACCTCATCTCACTGTGTAGGAACACTGCTTTTGTTTTTAGCAAAGATGGCAAGATCCGGGGTTTTCAAACAGGTTTGTCACTTATCAACACTTTGCAATTGATGGGATTTCATAAAAATACCTCGAACTTGATGGATGCTCGTTTGAAAAGCTGTAAGAAATCCTGGATAGCTTGAAAAAGTGGCGCGGCAATCTCTGGAGCAAACCCGTCGCACAGGAGAAAGGCTGTCGGGTCGAATTTTCGTGCGGTCGGGCGGCCACCTACAGGCACGTCGCGCCCGCCTACAGGCACGTCGCGCCGACGTTGAAGGCCTTTGCAAAACGATGCCCAGGCACGTCGCGCCTACATCCAGGCACGTCGCGCCGCTTCTGAGAGCAAATTTTTGAATTTTCGCCCAACTTTCTTGCTTGTTTGATGCTGGATGCGGGTGGACTCCTCTTCAGATTTTTGAAAATGAAGACTTACACCATAATTACCTTTGCTACTATATCACCACGACTCTCCAACGGTTACTTACCCTTTCGGATTTTGACATTACTTTTAAACTCTGTTTGTTTTTTCAAACAATGGGTTCGTGATTTGCATATATATATCGCCCTTTAACCCCGAGCTCTGACCTTTGATCAATTTAATTCGACCAACACCGCCACTTCTGCTACGGTGTTTCAATAACACAGGTGATTTGTCATTTTTGTTTTGACAACTCCTTCATTTTTACTTACAGTGGGTTTTCAAATCTCTGTTTGCAGGAGTAGTATACAGTGCTCTTTTCCCTGAAAATAAAGGTGGTGCTTTCTTCCTTTTACACTATCCAACAATGTTCACAGGCTAAAAAATCTTTGGAACACAGTGAAAAATAACTTTAAAGGGGAAAACTTCTTGGTGACAAAGTTCTTAGAAGGTCTTGTCTGCAGGTCCCTTTTCTACACAGTCCTGTGCTACATCTGCTCTCTGGAATGGTAACAAGTGGTTTGTTATAAGACATATAAACAGTGATAATTCATCACAACCAACTTCCTCTGCCTGTTTATTAGATTAAATACCACTCGCCTCCTCCATCTGAAAATACAAGCCTGGGCAATATGAAAACAGGACTCTTTTGATACATAGTCATTATTTTGCTTTGATCATTGTGTTACCTCTTTTTTGCACACAGAACCATTTCATAACTGAAATATGTTCACTGCTTCCCCTCTTGGTGATTGTTAGCAAGGAAGGGCTATTTCATAATGCACTAAAACATTTGAAAGCTGTGATTTGCTATTTGACATTGTCTTGTTGCTTGATCTTTCCTCAAGGAGACAGTTTTCTTTTTGGTATCAGTGGCACACATATGTTCAATATTTCCCCTTTCCTACTGTAGGTATAGTCAGACAGAGAGTTCTTTGAAACAGGAGTACCAAAATCTTTGCATCACCAGCACTAGCATTCACCTGTGAAATGACTTTTATTCCTTTTTGGTAACCTTCCACTGCTCTTTCTATACTGTATCTTTGTGCTGAATCTGTCCTTTGGAATGATGACCATTGTGTCTTGGCGATTGTTGTGTTATTCAACATAAGATAGCCTGTGTTCTTTCAAAGTGTTTGATGATTGCTGCTTCCAGGTGATTCACAAGCTTGCCTTGGGACTGTAAGTGTGCTCTCTTGATGGCTTGCTTTCATACTCTACTTCACTGTTTACTCAAAGGACCTTCTTTAGATTTTTGGGCAGGTGATCATGGAATGTTTTTAACCCCTTTTTAAATCAACTGCTCCTTTGGCACTAATAGCATACAATATGTTCAATATTTTCTCCTCTCTACTGGATGGACTGTTGACAGATAGCTTTTTGAAGAGGGAGATCAATACATTTATATCATAAACAGTAGCACCTTCCTTTATTCAATTTCTTTGTATCTTCTTCCTGCACTTTTTGGACTCACCAGTTTTCAACAGCCTGCAATGATTTGGCCATCTGCTCGTATATGGAGGAGGCTCTTCATCAGGTAAAGTATCAGAAGGCCTCTTTTACCACTATGCTAGACACAACCTTTCTCTGAATGTGGTGGTAAGTAAACCATTTGAACAACATCAATCTAGGCATCACTATTTGCAAGCATCATTGTGTTTTTAGAAGGAAACCTAGCCACAGTAACACTGTTCTAAGGTTGCTGAGATATTTATCATTTGGCTTGTTCATCTCATGACCTGTTATTTTGACAAAAACTCTTTGTGACTATGAAGGTTAGTGTTTTCTTGAAAAACCAAGAACTTTCTCCTGCCTGTGTAATGGCATTGGTTAACATCTGTTCTATTTGATTTTGAAACAAAACAGGCCTCTTATGATTTGGATGTTTACTGATGACAGATCCTTCTAGAGTTCAACAATCCATATGGTTTGCAAGTTTGAAATGAGCTCTTTTATCAGGCCAAACTCCCCTTTCCTTTGAGCTTATCATATTTCCACTATATTCTTGTTATGGTCAACAATTACATTCATGAAACCTGAAGATTTGTTTCATTGTTTCAATAAAGGCAAACCTGGGCTTCTGCAACCTTCTGAGTCAACACTGGCCTGCGCCCTCTGCTTATGTATGAAGGAGGCGCACTAACCCTCTTCTTGTAAATGAAGGAGGTTCTGGGCCTTGATGATTTACCATTTTGCTGAGACAGTGGCGACCCTTTCTTACTGTGATTTTCATGCTGGAAAGAGCTGTAAGGTCCTGATGAGTGACTTTTTTTTTGCAGCTTCATCTCAGGCTCACAATACATTTAGAAGCAGCTGTTCCTCTAAGTGTGGATCAAGCAATTCCTCCTGAGATGAAAAATATTTCCTGTCTTTGTAGAACCATAGAACACAGTGAAAAACCTACTAGTCAGCTTGAGATTGGGCTTTATGCAGTGCTGAGACCTAGGGAATATGAGTGGCGCGACTTAAGGCTGTTTGTCAACTTCATTTGTAAATTAAGGGATCAGTCATGGTAGGTCTGCTGCAGATGGGGGCTTTTTTGGATTTTTGATGATTGCCAAAGGTGAAATGTCCTAAACGCCACTTCCTAACATAGGGGAGACCTTTGAAACAGATGTGGATTTGCCTTTTAAAGCTGATGGGCAGACTAATAAGGCTGAGGTTAGATAGGATTGTTGACAAGGAGGTTGTGGTTTTGCCAGGGGTGGACTGAAATAGGTAAAAAGGCGAAAAAAGTTTTGGGAGGGTTTTCTGGATGACATATTGACATAAGGAAATTAGTTTCTAGAAAACTCAGCTGAAGATATAGTCATCACTAACATGTAAAAAATACTGATGGCTAACAACTTGGACGAAAATCGTCGAGATGCTACACTAGCACTCGAAGCTCACCAGCGCCGAGTTAAAGCTCAATACGACAAATCTGTCAAGCCTCGTTCTTTCCAAGAGGGCGATCTTGTTCTGCTTTATGATCAAAAACACGACCTCTTGGGGGCAGGAACACTCCAACCTTTGTGGCTCGGTCCTTACATCGTTACTAAAGCCCTCTCAAAAGGAGCTTACGAACTACAGGACTGTAATGGAATTCCACTCGAGGAGCCCCGCAACGGGCTCTATCTGAAGAAGTATTTTTCCTAGTTTCGCACTAGGCATATGCTTTGTAATTTTATGTATATAAGTTTTGCCTATTTTTATTTTTGATGCTTCTGGATTATTTGTTTGGTTTAAGGTGTTTTTCTCATGTAATCTTTTTCTTTCGCACAGATGTCATCACATTCGTTATCATACGTCGGGTATGCAGACGGGGCTAGTCATCACACTAGACACATTGCTTCAGCTGCTTGGGTTCTCTATACTCCTGAGTCGAACCTTCTTGGTTCCGGGGGGATCTTCCTGGGTAACGCCACCAACAATGTTTCCGAGTACATGTCAGTGATCCAACTCCTCACGGAAGCGGCATCTCGTGACATCTCCAATTTAGTGGTCAAGTTAGATTCCCAACTCATCTTTATGCAGTTAAACAATCATTACCGTGTCCGCCACCCTGTATTGTTACGTTATTTTTTACGAGTGCGACTTTTAGAGCGTCAATTTCAAACAATCACATTTGAGCACGTTCCTAGAGAATTTAATGCATTAGCCGATTCTTTGGCAAATTATGTGTTAGATTGGCATTTGTCACATTTATTGTAAAAGATTTACTCATGAGTACATATATTTTTATCACATTAAAAATACATAAAAATTCAAAAACACAAAATCACCAAAAAGTATATATATATATATAGATCATGTCCATTACATAGCTACATCAAAAAATATTCCAAAACTTGGGTGTTTTACAAAAATTTGGCTATACTAAGCCACGCTCTGACGCTAATACATCCGCTCCGCCAGCTAAGCCTGATGCTCATGGTAGCATACAACTGCTCTAGCTATCCTCCTCAGAGGCACTAGGTATCTCTCCGGCACACCTACAGTATGCCGCTACAGACGAACTGGAACCTCCCGCATAGGAAGGGGTGGTATGCCCATACTCAGACCCTCCAGGTTTCTGGAGAGTTCATGTAAAACTTGGGCATCATCATCCTCGCCGGCTTCCACATCCTGTATTGGTGCGCCAGCCCCGGGCAGCTGCAGTCCTCGCCATGCATAGCGAGGGGCCCCAACTGGTCGGACAGGTGCCACATCTGTGTCAAGCAAACAAAAGCTTCATGTCAAAACATAATTTTCACCCTATTTTCAACAAAAAAATTGCATAAACATTCAAAAGCCAAAAAACAAAGTACTTCTTTGGAAATCACTGATCTTTTCCTTCTTACCATCAAGTCCCCACTGGGTACCAGGAGGCAAGACTAACTCTAGATCACCTGTGAAGTTCATCCCTGCATAGGGATAATCCTCAATCATGATTATCTGGGAGTCTAGCCAATCAAAAAATCCATCATCAAAGCAGTGGTGGATGGGACCCTCTCCAGTCCGCGGAAGCAAAGCTGCCCACCGAGCCTGCCTTAGCTCGCGTGGGCCCAACGGTGTTGTAACGATCCTGGGCCTCATCAATGGTATCCGCTCCAGTAAGAAAGAAACAACCAGTGTACCGTACACAAACTCTCTCTGGGTACAGGTCTTACATGCAGTAAGCTCTGCTCGGACCTGACTGACAACTCCGTCAAACCAGTCAAAAACCTGAGGCTGCATACAGTCCAAGGCTAGGAGCATCTGGGCCTTGGTGGCCACATGCTGACTCTTGGCACCTGCCAAGCGAACAATCATCCATAAGATAGACCTCAATGGTCTCAAAGCCACCTGTGCGATCGGTACCCGGTTTCTCACAGCTTGAGTGTCACATATGCAATGCGCACGAATCAGATCAATAGTGAAACATGGGTCAGCTCTGGACCCCATCAAGTTGGGCCTCGCCCCACGACATGATAGGCCGGTCAAAAAGTACACATCATCCTTTTCGATTGAGAGCTCATTGCCCCCAATCCGAAAGACATGATGCCATTCGTCCCATTGCTGGATTAGCCACCTCAGGAGGGCCTCTTGACCCCTCATCAGTTCTAAACGGGCATACTTTAGCAATCCGCACCTGCGGAGAGCCATCAAGCTTGCAACATCCGTCACCATCTCTTGTTCTTCTCGTTCATGTTCTCTCTCTCACCAGATACTCATATTTAACAGTTGAATACCTGCACAAGTAACGTTTTCAACCGATCAAAACTTGCCTGGACCATTTCAAAACAATAGAAATCGAGTTGTTAAAAAACATGGTGTGCCTAACGCTGGCCATAGTGCAAAACAAAACACGCTAACACGTTAAGTCTTCACGGGTTATGCGTTTAACACGTCTGTAACACTAATGGCCCGCGTTAGGTGCAAGAATTTTTTTAGGGCCTCGCAAATTTTCCATTTTGAACCAGCAAAAAATAACAAAAAGACAATTAAATGATAGCAGGAGGTTCTAGCTCTTACCTGGATCTCGCGGGAAGGAAAACCGTTGCCCGGATTGACCGTAATCGTCAGCTGAATATTTCACCCCTTTTCACCTCAGAGCTTCTTCACAGCACTCCAAACAGTGAAAATGAAGGCCTTCTGACCTTCTTATAGCAAATTCTGTGGCATGACTCTCTCAAGATAGTCAACAAAAGTCATGAATTCTTGTTGCGCATGTGTCGCAACTCTTGGGACTCGTTAAACTTATACGAAGTTGATATCGAGCATTATTTTTATGGTCTTTTTCTTGCTCGTTAATCTGAAAAACCTAGAGTTCTCTTCTTCAAACTCGTTAAAACCATGAAGAAGCACTAAGCTTTATTTTTAGGAATCTTTTTCTTGCTCATAAAATTGAAAAAACCCCGAGTTGCCTTTGTTGGGCTCGTTAAACTACCACGACAGAGAGTAAGGAGCCATTCTTTCCTCTTTTTCAAAGCTCTTTAAACTGAAAAGGTAATCGAGTTTTCTCCGCGTGACTCGTTAAAATTTCATGGAGGTAATTGAGTTTTCTCCGCGTGACTTGTTAAAATTTCACGGAGGTAATCGAGTTTTCTCCATGTGACTCGTTAAAATTTCATGGAGGGCATCGAGTTTTTATTTGTTAGACTCATTAAAATTTCACAAAGAGTACTGAGTTTACTCCGTCTTCTCATACTCACAACAAAATGAGGTAGACATCCATCGAACATAGATTTCTCACTTTTCTGGCTTCGATGGACTAACTCACGGAAAATGAATTGTTTCGGGCTTACTATTATTCCTTTGCCGTGCCCGGTTATCAAGACATGACAAAGGTACCCCAATGGAGTTGTCTTTTCTGACATTTTTCAGACTCTCTGAATATGAAAAATTCACCGAGTTTACTCATCTGGACTCGTCAAACCTAATCAGATGGGGCACAGAGTTGTCTTTCCTAACATTTTTTAGACTCTCTAAACATGAAAAATTCACCGAGTTTACTCGTCTGGACTCGTTAAACTTAATCAGATGGGGCACAGAGTTGTCTTTCCTAACATTTTTTAGACTCTCTAAACATGAAAAATTCACCGAGTTTACTCGTCTGGACTCGTTAAACTTAATCAGACGGGGAAAAATTTGGACAAAATGGATACTACCTCTGTTACACTTTCAAAAAAGGTCGATTTGGCAGCAAAATTCTTGAACATGGCACTTCCCAGAAAACTCTTTCGCAGTTAGCCGAACCCTACCATCTATGAGTATTAGCCTTCATCTCCCAGTGTCCCTGCACCGGTAAAATCCTAACACACTCTTTGGTGTTCATCAAGCTTCAGCTGCCTAGTACCCTGCTAGAGTGCCTTCTATTGTTCAAGCAGATCTCGCTATCTACTGCTCCTGTTATCAACCAAACTGCTCATTATGCCAGAAATTATTTGTCGTCCGACGTTCCCATTTACTCTTCATTATCTCAATCATAAACAAAATCAGTTGGTTTCCGTTTTGTGTTGACTGATGTAGGACGCCTCAGTGCCTACCTTTCAACATATCACTTCCTATCGACTTCAACATCTTATCTAGGAAGTTGATCCAGAAACCCATCAGTACCCGGATACTTGCAGACATCAGTGGCAGGTAGTCTTGTGTTTGATCAAGGGTCTTCATCATTGGCTCTTGGTCGAATGATTCTACGAGTGTTCGACTTCAACTTATTTTATTCACACTCGCTAGATTGTACTGGGCATCTTAGGGACCATCATCATTATCGGTGGCCACCTTCGCGTCTGTTAACAGTTTTCATTATTGACTGGTAATCAGACGATTTCTCACATGTTCGATGACAACTCCTTCATTCACATGTTGAGGAATATGCAGTTTAAGTGAATCGGCGGTCAAGACCTTGGGGAAAAGGCTACATCATTAAAGTTGTGTTTCCTTCCCCAAGTTGCGATATTGTTTATGGAGACAGCTTCTTCAGCCTGATCCTGTTATGACAGACACTTCCACATTGTGCTTATCGGTGGATAGATTCTTCATATCTCTATTCTAGAGAAATCATGTTGTTTAAGCTACTGAGCATGGGAATGCCCGACTCAAGGCAGATACTATATTTTCTGACATATGTTGTTGTTTCAGGTTTTCCTCAGTCTTTCAATCTCTTTATCTCTACTACACACATTGTAAAGTATTTCAGCCATCGTCTTCGTCTCTAATCTCACACTTTAGGGGGCATCTGTTACAGGTCAAAATACCTCCTCATCAGCTCATAGGAGAAGACAAATATGGAAGGAATACAAAGACCTAAATTAAACCTATTTCTGTCAAGGTAATGCCTCTCTATAACAACACAAGAGCATTATAACGTAGCCGATCAGTGAATGGGCCGCGTTAGTGGCTAGGGCAACGCTCTGTTTACACTAGAGGGTAGCGTTACCCGTGTTTTAAGTTTGAAATGGGAAAAACCCGCGGACAATGATTTGAATCTCCAGCTTTTTCTCACAAGAGAGTCAGTACAAAAAGGAAACTGCAAAGCACTGATCTCTTATTGGGCATTGCCATAAACAACTGAAATCTCAAAGAAGGCAAAAGCATGGAGGTTAGAGAAACATCTTGGTTTTTTCTATTTAGAACTAGTGGAAAGAGAAGGGCAATGATTTCTCTCTCCATCTCCTATAAAATGGAGTTGAAGGCTCTTTGTTCAAGGTCAAAGGATTGCTAAAGTTTTGCATACTTGTGAAGTAGAGATCATTGTTGTAGTGTGAAGGTCAAAGGTCAAAGGGGTTCATTGAGAACTTTTTTATCGAGACATCACCACTTTGAGAGACAGAGAGATTGGAAGGCTGAGGAGGGCTTGGTGCAACCGATGGTTGTAATCCTCCTCTTTCATAAATCAATAGAACTGTATCTATTTTGTCCATTCTATGCGTTGATATCGTCATTATAGTTTAATCACTTATATAGCATGAGATGAATGGCTTAGATGTGCATAGTTTAAATGTTTATTATATATTGGCTTAATTGATAGGATATATATTATGTTAGAAATTACACGGGTGCTTTGATTGATTGCAGGACCAAGATTTGGAGCCGGTGAAGAAGAACTCTTGCTTCGCTGCCTAGTGCTCTCCAAGGGACTCCAAGATCATTAAAGAGGTAATTTTCTATCTCATTCTATAAAGTTGTTTTAAGTTAATATGAACATGTATATGCCGTCTTTATGAACTATATAGCTAACCTTATTGTCTGCCTCGGGCACCGGAAAGCCCTACGATAACCAACAACCCAAGAATTTTACCCTACATCAGTCCTGGAGTTGGGGCCCTTGTTTGGACAATAGGTTGAAGGTACATAGCGAGAATAGGGCACGGGGTCCAGCGGGGCGATGGAGATAGAAACAGTGATTTGTGATTGACTCGAGGACGAGTCAAGAAAATGTGGTCAGGGCCTGTTGGGGCCCTTGTTTTGAATACTTGTTTTGAATATTTTGAATTTTGAATAAAGGACAGATTTTGGGTTGTGGAACGACACATGGAAGTTGCAACCAAGTCGCAACTACAGTGAGTAGCAGAGTTATCGAGGTGGCGAGGAAGCAAGAGATAGCTGAGGAAAGCAGAAGCATAAGCGCAGACAAACGAAAGATGCAGCGAAAGATAGAAAGCAGAACTCATAGTTAACAAGAGAGAAGCTGGAAGCCATTGAAGAAGAACACAAGAGGAACTAGTAGTTGTGATGGTGGGTGAATAAATAGCAGTCACCCGACCGAAAGAAGAGAGCATGTGACAGACAAGACGAATGCAGAGCGACTGAAGAGGATTGAGCAGATGCTGCAGAGGGAATCCATTCTGAGCATGATATCTCTGTAGTTCCTAGGCTTCTCTTATCTATCTTTCTGTCCCATAATATTTCTGTTACAGAATTGTAAATATCTTGCTGTGGAAGCGATGTAACTATGGATTTGGTTGAAGATTGTTAATATACCTGCAGGTTACTATCTAATTCTATGAGTTACATGCATACATGATGTCTGTGATGCTTTAAAATTTTATTTGCTTAATACCTGTTCGATCGTCTGAATGTTATTGCGGATCTAATGGTTCTTATGCAATCCATTCTATGTTAATTATGAGTTGCGGATCCCTCCATCCCCATTGATCTATTCCCCTTCTGCATGTGGTCGCGACATGCCTCAGGTGAGACTCTCTGGTCTCCGGAGTAGGGTGAAAATTCCGACGTGGTTCTAGACTACAGTGGATACCCTTGTTGGCTCCAACCTATGAACCTAGGTCTTGCCTGCGAGACCCGTTTCTTTGCTAACATGTGCCTTTTCAGACATTTTCATTTCTGCAGTTGCAGATGACGGCTTTGTATCTTGATTCTAAAGTATGCCAGGTGAAGGAGTCATGTGAGGATGTGCCTCTCAATGAAATTTTCAGACAGTTGATGATAGGTAAATATTGATGCTTTTGGAGGACCAAAAGCTCCTCAGTGGGGAGGATTGATCTAGGTGGATTAAATAGGTACAAGTACAAGTGGCTCAGCATAGAGGGCTCAAAAATAAAAGTGTTCAAAAATATCCCAAACCATGTTGATGTGATAGATCTCGTCTTTCTAATTCCAACGACGCAGACGACACTCAATTCTGAGTCTGTATGAAGGAGTTACGAGCAGTTAAATTTTTGGGTTGAATTGGTGACTGGGTAGCCTTAAGGAGGACACAATTTGAACCAAACCAAGCCACCAGGACCAAACCAAGCCACCGGATTTTGGCACACTCAGGCCAGATTCTGAGTTAAATTGTCACCTAGTTAATTTTCGCCAGATTCTGGGCGAAATTTTCGCCTAGTTAATTTGCCTCCTTCGGTCAAATTTCAGATTTTCAAAAAGTCTTGTTTGTTTATATAAGAAAAAAAATATATTAAAAAAATTGGGCCAGTGGGCCATGACCCCCGCTGGACCCCACACACCCGAGCAACCCATATACATTATATATATGTGTTATATAACATATATTTGAGGCTGGCGAGAGTTGAACCCGCGACCGACCCTACCCACATGGCAGCCTCTCTATGCAATAGGAGCCACCACCATATGCAGAACCACCAAAAAAACCCTCCAATGTATATGTGTGCCAGTGGAGATCGTGGTGCGGGCCGCCCAAGGTGGGCCCGACCCCAACCAACCAACTTAAAATTTAAATTTAAATGCGAACGGTTCAAAAGAAAAGTAAATGTTGATTTCTTTAAACATATTTCAACTTCATATGGAGGGGGTGGGATTTGACCACCCGACCTCCTCCCTCATAATGTGGATCCTAACCACTAAGCCAAACATATTCCTTGCTAAATTCACCCACTCGTTTTTATTTAAACTCAGATTTCTGCAAGTGCGCCAAGCCAAGGAGGAGGAAGATGGAGCACGAATTTTCTGAGTATTAATGCTATTTTGTAGCCAAGCATGGGCACAAAATCCGAGGAGATGCATGGATTTCCAGACTTTGATTTTTTTATTGCAGGTCATGTGGAACCATGAGCCAGAAAAGAGGTAGGCAGAACCTTGATTGAGGCCAAATTTTCAGGAGGGTGAAATTTTGACTTTGTCCAAATGGGACAAATTTTATGTCATTTCAGCACTACTCAACGCCACGAGTCTGATGGCGTGCTCAGCTTCTGTATCTGAGTTTTTGATTTTTCAGCCATCATCCAGATCTTGTGGGTAGACCCCCAAGATGTAAAAATTTAAAATGGATCTGAAAAGATCTGCAAAACTAGAAACCCAGAAAAAAGAGAGAACACAAATAATATAAAACCACAAAGAAACTTGTTTTATTAAAATAGAGAATAACTCTAGAAGCTACATTGTGGTGGACAATTTGTCCTTTTACAAACTAAGGCTTGTTATTTATAGCCTTTTTTGAGTTACAATACCATGTGTATTTACCATAGGTGGATACCATGGGTCAAAACCATGGGTCAATACCATGGGTAGATACCACTTACAACACCATGGGTAGTTACCACTTACAATACCATGGGTAAATTCCATGTGTGGGTGAATACCATGTGTGGATACATACCATGGGTGGATGAATATCATAGATAGATGTCACTTACAATACCATGGACAAATAAATACAATGTGTGGATGAATGCCATGGGTTAATGACATTTACAATATCATGGGTAAATTCCATGGTTGGATGGATAACATGGGTAGATGAATACCATGGGTGGATGCCATTTTCCATTTGGATCATTCCTCCCTCCTTAAGAAGCAATGGTTCCCATTGCGTGAAGTTCCCTCCTGAGAAGCCTTTTTTGAATATGAAGAGTCACTGAAGAGAATGGTTTTGTGTAGTTAACCCATAACCGTGATGAACAAAGATCCGAGGATAGAGATACCCTATAATGCTTGTGACCAACTGTGATATTGAAAATGGACTTCGATGAAGTGTGGGTTTATGGATGAACCAAAACCATGACAAAAAAAATCCGAGGATAGAGATACCCTGTAATGCTTATGACCACCTGTGTTACTAACAGTGTGCGGCCTAGCAAATGGACTTCGATGAAATGGATTTTGTGTGGTTGACCCATAACCATGAAGCTGATTGTTGATGAAGTAGTAGGTGCCTACATAGCTTGGGGTGGGAGGTCACATCTCCAAATAACCCAAGCTGAATGCTTCTATGTTGAAACTGATGAATGTGAAGCAGGTGCCTACTAAAGCGGGGTAGGAGGGCACGTCTCCAAAGGGAACCCGCTCCGAATGCTGCTCTAGATTTAAAATGAGCATAACTCGGTCAATATAACTTAGAATATTTATTATAACCTATTTTTGGAAATGGAATGATCATTCTGCATCTTCTTATGTATTTGAAACCGCTATCTGGAGACTCTAGAATCTCATATTCGCGCTGGAACTATCTCACTGTCACAAAATTTCTGAAAAAAATGGATCTCACAAGATCTGCAAAACTAGAAACCCATAAAAAAAGAGAGAACACAAATAAAATACAACCACAAAGAAACTTGTTTTATTAAAATAGAGAATAACTGTAGAAGCTATGTTGTGGTGGACAATCTGTCCTTTTACAAACTGAGGCTTTTTATTTTCATCAAAGTCCAACATTCCATGTGTGAGTGAATACCATGTGTGGATACATACCATGGGTGGATGAATATCATGGATATATGTCACTTACAATACCATGGACAAATAAATACAATGTGTGGATGAATGCCATGGGCTAATGACATTTACAATATCATGGGTAAATTCCATGGGTGGATGGATAACATGGGTAGATGAATACTATGGGTGGATGCCATTTTCCATTCGGATCAAGCCACTTTTGGAAGTGGGTTATGCCGGTATCAAATTTCAGCATGTGAGCAGTCGTTTTCACCTTTGTCGACGCCACAAGATTGATGGTGTTTTTAGATTCAGCCACAGAGCTGCTCAACCTTTAGCAAATGGCAACATGAGGTATATGATGTGGATTCCATGTACTTATTTATTTATTTCTTGTTGAGATGCATTATGTATTGCAGATCCCAGTTGATACATGAGTCGTGGGATCTTGCCTTATGTTGATATTGATGTACTTTCAGCTATGGATTTGTGTCATGTATGAGTCCCTTTTATGCCAGATTGGCGGGATGCTCAATTTCATATGTGTATTGTTGAGATCCCTTGTTTGCTAGGATTGGAGGGAAACTCTTTTTTACTACATGTCAGCTATGGTCATACTGATAGGAGTCTTTCTTTATGTATGAGATTTCTGCAGTGGAACATATCTTAAATTAGTCAAGCCACTCCTGCGTGAGGGGATTTTTTTTTCCTTGTATGTCATAGGGAAACACATCCATGTACATCTTCTTCTTACAATACATAATGCAGTGGCCTACAGCATCTTGACACTGAGGCCCAGAGATGTAGTCCCTCCTGGACGAAATATTTCATCAAACAACGTGTTCTTATGATTGCTTATCTTGTTCATTTATGTTCCTCTTATTTACAGCTACAGTTGTTCATTTATTTTCTTTAACGTCTTAATTAAATGCAATTCTAATTATCAGCCGAAGTGAAGGGTCTTGGTTAAGGGTATCAAAATTTTACCCTAGATCACTACTTAACAAGTATGCCCCATTAATGAAGCTCATCATGAAGTACTTTACATGTGAGGGAAGATTTTCCAGGTTGTACCAATATCATGTCAGGTTTCTAATTCACTTTACAAATACCAAATCTCTCAATCTGTCAAATTATCTATTCAAGAGTTTGGTCAAGATGGAAAAAAAAAGTGAAAAGCAAAGGTAGAAAAGGCTTATCCCAGTATTTTTCACCATGGTATGGTTAAGATGATTTTTTTGCACCATATCTCAGCAAACACCATGACTTGGGAAGTTTTTATGGGTAAAGTAGCATCAACTCCTGTTACTAGTCCACCCATTGTTCATACCACAACATCAGTACAACCAAAGGAAGTTGGCTCTTCTAGCAGGCAGAATCAGATTTAAAAAACACCTAGGGCTGATATCACTCAAACCTATGAGAAAGGAAAGAGAATGGTGTTTGATCCCAAGACTAGTAGAGGTATATTGGCACCTAAAAATACACCTAGGTAAAGTCAAGAAGTGGATCAGCCACCTAGACATGATGGTGAGTCACCATTGCAGCACCATGATGAACAAGCACTCTTCGATGTTGATATGGTAGAGAAGGTGAAGGATAAGCCATTTGAGGAGATCATAAAGGAGAAGGATGAGGAAATAATAGAGTTGAGGGAGATTTTATCAATTGAAAATTCTCAAATTACTTTCCTACATCAAGAAAATCTTCAACTAAAGGTGAAATTGCTCCTCCAAGATAAACCTAAGGTACATGTTGATGCAGATAAAGGTAAGGGCAAAAATATTTCAAATGATGATCAACTAGAGGATGTAGAGGTTAGAAAAAGAAGAAGAATACCAATAAAAATAGGCCTCAGGAAGGCACTTCAGAGAGAAAGAGGGTCATCAACTCCTAAATCAGGTTGTAGAATTTTGATGAGTTGATTATTGATGAGATCAATCAAGATAGAGAGTATTGGCTTGATAGGGTCAATGGGCACCTTGAGAATATTCTAAGGAAATCTAAAAAGTACAATAACTTCCAGATACATATGGCCAATCATTATTATGCCAGGAACAAAATTTCACAAATCAAGCTCAAACAAGTGAAAAAGAAGCTTAAAGAAGCTCAAATGAAGCTTAAGGAGAAATAAAAATTAGACCTCCTTACTGAGGCATCCATGGATTTTTAACCCATCCTCCATAGGTCTTATAGAAAAAATTTTGGACAAATTTGAGCACTTTTTCCATTTTTAGTGATTTTTTCAAAAAACTGGAAATTTAGTCTCCTTATAAGCGTCACACCGAGGCACGATGCTTTCTCTTAGAGCCTCAAAATAAAGATGGTTCTACATGTTTTTGTGCATAATGATGAGTACATGCCATGTATGCACTTGGTTTTCCATGACAGCCTCTAGTTTTGAAGAAAAATTTAAAAAACCAACTCATTTCTATGCTTCTGCTACTGTTTTGGAGTAGGTGGGGATTTTTTGGAGTGAGGTTGGGAAAATCCACTTTTGGAGGTCTTCCTGTGGGTGTTTTCCAAAAATTCAAAGTGTTTTGGAAACTAGACTCAGAGGGATACTCAGAACAATTTTCAGATTTGGAGTTGGATACTACTAAGTTGGTCAAAAACAACCCTCAACTGGCGCGATGTTTCTGCTCAAGGCATGACGTTTCTGCACAGGATTCCTTTCATATAGATGTCTTGCCTAGAAAAGTCCAGAAATTTAATGCTAGTTGTCCCATGGGGTGGCAATTGATGTGTTTGAGTTTTTTTGGATTCTATGATGAGTAAACATGTAAGTTAATGGAGGAGACATTCACTCCTAGTCCTTAGCTAAATTTTAGGGATAAGTTTCTAACTTCCCTAGATTCTAGAAAGTGACTCAGCTAATGTAATTATGATGCTTTTTGGATAGGATTTCGACCCTATGAGGTGCCCTGAACTCTATTTTTCTATATTTAGTCCACCTTAAGTATTTTGAGAAGTTAGATAGTTGTTATTTGCAGTGGAGCTATTGTACAATATTTTGCTAATGAAATCAAGGAAAATGTTGCAAAGACAGTGTTGAGACTCCTGTAATATGCCTTTGAGCATTTTTTTTTCTCTGTAAACTCATGATGCTTAATGCTATGTTACTTATATTTCACATATATGCTTATTTATGCTAAGTCTTATAAGTTTATTGACAGAAAACATGCTTTTCATGCTCTGTTTTTCATAATATGATTTACATGAAATTGTATCTTTTCTTCTGATGAATGAATTAAGTTTAATGCTCATTCTGAATCCCTCTCATTTCACTCTTTACACAATGACAATTTATTCATGCTTCTTAGCTTACCTACCTAGCCTCACCCTTACCTCTGCAACTAAACCCTTGAATTTAGACCAAAACCCTAGACCTAGTTTCCTAACTATCATCCCTATCTAGAAAACTCAAAAAAATAAAAAACCCTAATGTATTGAGCATAATGTGTTGTGAAACCAACTCCAAAAATAGAAGAAAAGAGATATCAATGCCTTAGAAATAAGTCACTTCGAGGGGGCAATCTCAAGTACATTACATGAATGAGAAATTCTTGGATGATACAAATGACAAAACCTCCTTTCTATATATAGGAGTCCATGGGGCCACAATGTAATCCTAGATGTGGGGCCACAATATAATCCTAGCTGACCTAACAATAATAATTTAAGGGCACAATAATAACAATATGGGGGTTACAGGGGTACAATAATAACAATAAGGGGGTTACACTAACAACAATAAAGGACTATACTAGTAATGTAGGGACCTAACATGCCCCTCTCCTTCAAAAAAGTGTTGTCCTCAATGCTTGAGTAGCTCTGGGTGCTTTTGTATAAAATTCTCATCCCATGTAGAATCTTCAGTGGGTAAGTTCTTCCACTTGATGAGATACTTTGAAATTGATTGATTTCGTAGCTTTCAAGTTCTTATTTTCGTGACTGCTTCAGGTTCCAATATGATTTTTCCTTCCTCATCAAGTTCTGGAAATATTGTTTGAACTCGAATATTTTCACCTATAACCTTATTTAAGCATGAAAAATGGAAAACTAGATGCACTCGTGAAGAAGCAGGAAGCTCCAATTTGTATGCCATAGTACCAATTCTTTGCAACACCTTGTAAGGACCATAGTACTTTGGTGATAATTTATTATCCTTCTTAGCTTGCTTGAGGGACATTTGTTTGTATGGTTGTAGCCATAAAAATACCCAGTCTCCTACATCAAAACTTCTTTTATTGCGATGTTGATCTGCCTATTGTTTCATTTGATTTTGTGCAAAATTCAGGTTATCCTTTAAGAGTTGGAGAACTTCTTGTTGATGCTCGATGTGATCTTCCACTGCTTGAACCTTCGAATTTTCTCTTAAATATGATGTGATGGATGGTGGATGATATCCATAAAGTGCCATTAATGGGGTCATTTTTGCTGCAGTATGGAAGGAAGTGTTATACCACCATTCAGTGAGAGGTAACCACTTGACCCATTGTGTTTGTTTATCAGATACAAAACAACGAAGATATCCTTCCAAACATTTATTTACTATCTCAGTTTGACCATCAGATTGAGGATGATAAGATGAGCTATGAGCTAATTGAGTACCCAAACAAGAAAAGAACTCCGTCCAAAAATTTCCAGTAAAAATGGGATCTCTGTCGCTCACAATAACCCTTGGGTTTCCATGTAGCTTTTGAATTGTGTCCATAAATGTAGTAGCAACCGTACTTGCTTTAAATGGATGAGATAATGCACAAAAGTGTGCATACTTGGTAAGTCTATCAACTACCACCATGATGACACTCTTTCCTTCGGACTTAGGTAAACCTGTGATAAAATCCATTGAAATCTCCTCCCAACGTTGACTTGAAATGGATAAAGGTTGTAGAAGTCCCGGGGTCTTAATTGTTTCCACTTTATTCTGCTGGCAAACCAAACATTCCGCCACAAACTTTTGAATATCAGATTTAAGGCCATCCCAAAAAAAATCTTTCTTCACCCTGTGGTAAGTTTTTAAAAATCCTGAGTGTCCTCCTAAAGGAGAAGTGTGAAATTCCAGAAGAATCTTTTGTTTATTTGGGAATTATTACAAAGATATAAGCGATCTTTGTACCATAAAGAATAATTTTTCCAACTAAATGTATCGATGTACTAGGATCTTGCTGCAACTTTTGAATGAGTGTCCATACATCTTTTTCCTTCTTCCATTCATCTCTTGCTTCAGTTATCCAATCTGGTTGGATAATAGAAATGGCACAAAGCAATGCTTCCACTTCTTCATTCTTTCTTGAGAGTGCATCTGCAACAACATTAAGCTTTCCTTTTTTGTAGATTATTTCAAAGTCATAACCCAACATCTTTGTGACCCATTTTTGCTGCTCTTCTGAATATAGTCTTTGTTCCAAAAAGTGTTTAAGACTATCATGATTAGTTTTTACCTTTAAGTGTCTTCCCATTAGGTAAGTTCTCCATTTCTTTAGTGCATGCAGTATTGCTAACATTTCCTTCTCATAAATAGGTTTCTGTAAATACTTTCCTTTGATTGGGCGACTTTCAAAAGCAATGGGTCTTCCTTCCTGCATTAAAACTGCACCAATTCCATTTCCTGAGGCATCACATTCCACAATAAAGGTTTTTGTGAAGTCTGGCGTAGCTAAGACCGGTGCTAGGCACATTGCCTCTTTAAGACGTTCAAAGGCCTTAGTTGCTTCCAGAGTCCATGAAAATGCATCTTTCTTCTATAATGTTGTTAGAGGTGCTGCTATTCTCCCATAATTCTTAACAAACTTGTTATAATACCTTGTTAACCCGAGAAATCCTCGCAACTTCTTTATTGTTGTGGGGAATTTCCATTCCTTAATGGCTTTAATTTTGTTAGGGTCTACTTTAACACCCTCGTGAGATACAATATGACCCAGATATTCCACCTCTTGTACTCCAAAGAAACATTTGGATGTTTTTTCATATAATTATTTCTCCTGCAATAGTTTGAGCACCCTGTCAACATGTTCAACATGATCCTTCCAAGACCTGTTGTAGATTAGTATATCATCAAAAAATACTAGCACAAATTTTGTAAGGAAGGGTTTGAAAATGGAATTCATCAACCCTTGAAATGTAGAAGGTGCATTGGTAAGGCCAAAAGGCATGACCAAAAATTCATAATGACCTCATGAGTTCGAAATGCTGTTTTTGGAATATCTTCAGTCTTCATTCTAATTTGATGATATCCTGAACGAAGATCCAACTTGGTAAAATAAATTGCTCCATGTAATTCATCCAATAATTCATCAATCACAGGAATGGGAAATTTATCTTTAATGGTGAGCTTATTGAGCTCCCCATAATCCGGACACATTCGCCATGATCCATCCTTCTTGTGTACCAATACTACAGGAGCAAAGAAAGAACTTTGACTAGGTTGAATTATACCCGCCTCTAACATTTCTGTAATCATACGTTCAATTCCTCTCTTTTGGAAGTAAGGATATCTATAAGTCATGATGTTTGGAGAAACACTTCCTGGAATCAAATGAATAGCATGATCATGATCGCGAATAGATGGGAGTCCTTTGGGAGTTTCAAACACCTTGGAATGATTGTCCAAGACTTGTTGGAGATCTGCAGAAATAAATGATTTTGATGTTGGAACTTCTAGTGAGCATAATTGTGCAATTACGCCTCGTTGTTCTTTCTTTAGAAGTTTTGTCATGACATTAGAGCTTATTATCCTTCCTGGCTTCCCTGCAATACCTCGTAATTCAACTTCCTTTCCTTCTGAAAAAAATTTCAAGAAAAGTTCTTGAAAATTAAAAGCTACCATCCCCAAAGATTGTAACCATTGTACTCCTAGTACAACATCAACACCTCCCATAGGAATGGAAAGCATTGGACTATTCAATATATATTCCCCCATGGTTAGCTTGATATTATGGAATTTTCCAGAGAAATTTATAGTTCCTCCATTTGCAACCATCACTTGACATTCTGGTGCCGGGTATAGGAAACAATTCAATTCCTTGGCTACCTTACAATGAATAAAATTATGGGTACTACCTGAATCAATCAACACTATTACCTTTTTCTTCTTGATATGTCCTTCTATCTTGAGAGTTTGAAGAGTGGTAATTCCTGCAAATGCATTACACGATATGGTCGGACTCATTTCTTCCTCTTCTTGGGTTGGTTCCTGGTGTATATCCTCTTCTTGTTCATTTTCTTCTTCCTCTTCACAATCTATGTAAAATAATTTCTTCTCAGCACACTTATGACCTTTAGTGTATTTGCTATCACAAATGTAGCAAAGCCCTTTTGCTCTTTTTTCTTCCAATTGTTGTGGTGTCAACCTTGTAGGTTGTGGAAATCTAGGAGTAGCAACACTTCCCTCTTTATAGAAGTGAGTGGTAGGCTTCCTTGTCGCCATAATTTTACATTCAATTTTTCTTACCAACCTGAATGCCTTCTCCAATGAATTAGGTTCCAAAACGCGAACTTCATGTTGGATGTTATCCTTTAAAGTACCTATGAAGAGATCAATCCTGTGTTCCTCTGGAATATCAGTTACCCTTATATTCAATTTTTGGAAGTCCTCAATGTGCTGCCCCACTAAACCCTTTTGTTTGAGATTTATCAATTGGATAAAGAAAGTGTTGCTCTTTGTATCTTCATAATGTGCTATCATTTCCTCCGTAAAAATTGACCAAGTGACAATTTTTTTACGGGAGCAAAGCCATCGATACCATACAAATGTATTTTGTTCTAAATGTAAAGTTGCAATGCGCACCTTTTGTGTGTTTTGCACGTTATGGAGATCAAAATATTGCTCCATCTGTAGTATCCATGTTACAGGATCCTTTCCATCAAACTTCCTCATATCCATTTTTGGAATATGGTTGTTCTTCCCGCCAACATTAGAGTTTATGAAATCATGATTAACATTTATTTTTTTCTCATCATGAATTTCCTCTACTATCTTTTCACCATTAGGAAACATTTCTTGTATCAACTTTGTCAAACCTTCCATGTCTGCTTTTAGATCATTCTTCATGTTTTCCATCTTTGCTTCCATGTCATCCATCTTAGATTCCATGCCAGCTTCCATGCCATCCATCTTAGCTTCTATGCCATTCTTCAAACCATCCATCTTAGATTCCATGCCTTTCTTCAAAACTTCCATGTCATTTTTTGTTGCTCTTTGCGAGAGTGAAATTTGTTGCACTTGCTCTTGTAATTTTGATATGTCATGTTGCCATTCTTCATCTTTATGAGTCATAGTAGAGCCTTCTAAAGGCTTAATGGGTGTTGAATTATTTTTAGGGGCCATTTGAGAATCCAATACTGATATCTATTCTACAATATGCCCTTGGAGTCAATTCAACTTGATTCTTCAATCAAGACTTATGCAATTCAGAAAAAAAATACACACCTTTTACTTTCTTTTGAGGAGCTCGATATTGAAATTGCCTTATCTCTATACTTGTAGATCCTCAATATCTAAAATTTGGTCATGTAGTATTCCTCTGAAGCTTCTTTCAAATTCCATAGGTCTTACTTGATTTTTATTCTTCAAGGAAAATTTATGTCCAATCTCCCACAATGACCTAATTATGGACTGGTTCAGTAGAGCGAACTTATACGACTTGCCTCGTGTCACTTTTTGCTCCTTTGGCTCTAAAATTTATAGAAAGGTATCTAAATTCTATGTATTTCTAGTCACTTTTTATAGAATTCTAATCCAATGCTCAGAGAGAGAGAGAGTTATGAATATTTTCCCACGATCACCTCTTTGCGATGAAATTCAGGGGCCTAAAAAAGACCTAACTTCCACAAATCATATCTCCGAACATATTGCGAACCAAGCTCTGAAATTTTGTGATGATATTCCTCAGGATTTCGGCTTCGCTCTATGAAAATTTGTTCTTCTGAAACCTTGTAGAAATATATTTATATCAAAAATTACGTGATGACCTATTTAGGTTAAATTTAGGAGCCTGCACAAAGCCCTAAATTCCATAGATCATATCTCCAAAAATTTTGTGGACCAAACTCTGAAATTTTGCGAAGACGTTCCTTAGGATTTCAGCTTCGCACTCTAAAAATTTCAACTTCTAAAACTTTTTAGAAGAAGAGTTATAGCAAAAATAACACTATGACCTGTTTGGAGTAGTGAAACCCTAGAATCCAAAGCTCTGATCCCAAATGTTGTGAAACCAACTCCAAAAATAGAAGAAAAGAGATATCAACACCTTAGAAATAAGCCACTTCGAGGGGGAAACCTCCAATACATTACATGAATGAACAATTCTTGGATGATACAAATGACAAAACCTCCTTTCTATATATAGGAGTCCATGGGGCCATAAAGTAATCCTAGCTGACCTAACAATAATAATTTAAGGGCACAATAAGAACAATATGGGGGTTACAGGGGTACAATAATAACAATAAGGGGGTTACACTAACAACAATAAGGGACTATATTAGTAATATAGGGACCTAACATAATATCTAGCCTAAAACATTATATCCAGTCATCCATTTGAATGCAAAGTGACATTGAGAGAGCCCTCTCTGGTCTTGGTATGGCTAGCTACCTGCCCTAAAGGTTTGTTTGTGGTTGCCCTCCTTTAGCTCCATTCTCAGCATTGGGAATCAGGGGGGAGTGATAACACAACACACAATCTTTATATATGCATAGGTGTTGCAATAAATATTTGAAGAATTATTTTGTTATTTTGGTGTGATAATTCTCAACGGAAGTCATTTTCTTGGTATTAGACACTAACTTTTGGGGTTGATACTTTGAGATGACCTCACAATTGTGCCAAAAAATGTGGTCATATTCTTAGTGCTAGAACCCCTAGTGTTGTCCACTTTCATCATTCCTTTCTTTTTTAGAGCTCCATATTTCATTGAAGTATCTCTATAATTTCTCTTGGATTATTTTGAGATGCACCATGGGTTCTTAATTTTTGAATTTGGCAGGATGATCAAACAAGACTCTGAGTCATTAGAGTTACTAAATAATATAATACTATCCACCGTTGACAACATAGTCAAATTTGAAAACACCACTCGCTGATATTCAAAAATATTTACAAAATGCACAAGACAAGATTGAGTTTATACAACTTGAATCTCAATTCCAACATGATGAGTTATAGGAAAATAATAAACATTATGAACTAGTTCTTGTTTAGAATAATTTTATTTTTGAGTTTGAGTTTGATTCTCATCAGTAGCCAACACTTAATTAGACTTGAGGAGCATATTCACATGAACAAGTAGAGGTTCCACTGCACTTCCTAAGCCCATCCTTAGACCTTGGGAAGAATCTATCAAAAAAATTCATGAAACGACCTTGGATATGAAAAGGATGTGCCCTTTCACATTGTAGACTACTCCAAATCAATCCAATTTGATAGTGTTGGGTTTCTTCGGGAAAATTCATCTTCACTTCTCTTCCACAAACACTTTAGATTGTCAAATGACAATATTGTGATCTAGTTGGCCACATGAAATATCAATGTTTTGATATTCACTCTTGTGAGAATTTTGGAAAATTTAGTCATAAATCAAATATATTTTCTAGACACAAAGCTCATGTAAGAGAAAAAATTCACCTTGGATGGATCACTTCTTGTAAATGGTATTCAACAACCAAGAAGATATATCAGTCATACCTTATATTTCATTCTCTAGTATTGACATATCTTGTAGTAGAGATATTTTCTTCTTCTCACCTTTTATCTAATAGGGAGAGGAATTGATAGTCATCTACTATATTTGAATTTATATTAGACGAGCTTGAGCCATAGCATAAAATAGATATTACAAATATATACTAGATCTAGAGTCATTGAGTGCCAAAGACAAATTTGTAGCTAGAGATAGAGTCATGTTCCATGAGTATGATTTGGTTGGTGACTAGCCTTAATCCACCAATGGTAGAAGACTTCAACTTTTAATACACATTTCAATAGTTTATGGTCATCTTTAAATAATCATTAGGGAGGACTTACACTTTAGAAATGACTTCAACTTATAGATATATTCAAAATTGTTCCATGAGCTGCTTCGACCCAAGTTCCAGAGCTAGTGGTTAGTCTTAAACCACCACCAATATAAGACTTCATCTTTTTCTACTTCATTTGGTTTTTGGTATTCCTTAAACCACCAATTTAGAGAGCACACTAATCATTAGCTATTATACACATTTGTATTTTAGCTCTCTTCTTGGACTCATATACAACCCTTTGGATTAAAGGGGGAATGTTGGAAACAAAATACTTTGGGGTTATGTGAATTTGGCACATTCACTTGAGTGGAAGGCAAAAAGCCTCAAGTGAAGGCCAAAATTCTTAAGCCCAAGAGACCTCTTGGAATATGAACCTAAGGGTTAAGAAAATGTGTATTTATATTTATATTATGTTAATAATACACATCTCATGTTTATCTAATTATTGTATATTCCCATGAGTGATTTTAACATAATTAAATATAACCCAAGGGGAAAAACTGAAGTATCACATCCCCCCATCCCCCTTACATTAGCATCAACATTAATGTAAACTCAATGTAATAAAAAGAATGAGTATGCATATATCATACAACCTACAAGTCTCATTTGGAATATAGTGCTTATATTGCACCTTCATCTATCTAATGGCTCAATTCTATAACAACTTCCATGTCGAGGATGTATAATGAACTTGTTTAGAAATTTCTATATTGTTTGATGCAACAAAAGGAAAATCAAATACATGGTTATAATCATGTATATATTTATTGAGAAAAGAAACATGAAATGCATTCATAGGCAATGTAATCTTGTATGCACCAATTCTTATCTTATTTATGACTTCAATAGTCTCATCTTATCTAGGTGCTAGTGTGGCAGAAATTCCAAGTTTTAAGCCCATGTTACCCAAAAAAATCCTTATTAAGCCTTAGATATTGAGTGATTCAATTTTTATTGTTATATGTTTTTGTATGCTAGAACCTCTCATGGTCTTTGTAATATTCCTTTTTTTGGTGTCACCTATGATAGGGTTAGGATGGACTTCCAGAGTTGGGAGTAGATAGGTCACAGGTACATGATAGTGTCATCAGCGGGCCCAGGGGTTTTTTGGAGGAGTTATGAGGAGTTTCTAAGAGGACTGGTGGCATTGGCTTGATATATTCCATCATCTGCATCGTTTTCCTTTTGTTCCGGTGCATTCCAACAAATTTTAGAAAACTGAGTTATTTTTGGCTTAACTCAATTAATTATGCTCAAGGTGGCATTCCGGGAGGAATACGTGTTAGAACACTTTCGTATAATAGCTCGTTGGAACCAGGTTGAGAATAACTACATGATGGAGTGGTTGGACATGAGTTTTAGTGACCAGAGGAGACATGGTATCCGATTTACTCTTTCCGACAATAAAAATGAATATTTTAATTGGAAAATAAGAGGGAAAAGTGCTCCATGATTAAAATTATAATAAAATAAGGCTCTAGAAGGATCCATGAGATCTATAAAAGAAAAGGAGGAGGCAATTGAGGCATATCTTGGATTTGATATATTTTCTTGTATGGGAGGTTGAGAACCTGGTTCTCTTCTCCATTAGTAGCCCCAGGACAGAAACCCTTGGTTGTGTAGACAAGTGTTGGATGGAAACCCAACTCTCTTGAGGAGACTTCATTCATGAGTTTCACAGAGCTTCAAGGATATTGGAGTGAGGGTCATTCAGATCCTCAATTGGTGTTTCATTTCCTTCAGTGATTTAGTGGTAGATGTTGCCAGGGGGGGAGTGTAAGAGTTCCGTTTTGGGAGGTTTGCACAATATTGTAGCAGATCCTTGTGGCCAGTTCTATTTCAGTTATCTTAGCTATTTCTCATTTCAGCATGTAACCCTAGTTATATTATAATAAAGCTGAGTTATTTCCTGCATTGTGGTGTTATGGATTTTCATGTACTTGTATGTTTTATTTTACATGGAAATCTCCTGTTAAATGGCTGATAATTTAATGGAGAAATTTTGGTTGAGTTAATTTTCGGAAAAATTCATAAAATATCCCATTTGGGATATTTCCTTAGTACCAGAGCCTCAATCTTGGCTCAACCTCTATGTTTTCCATTTTCGGTTGCAGCTATTTTGGTTAGAAGGGCCTACACATTCATTGGAGGAGGCTCATTTCTGGGCTCTGCATTGGTGGGATTTTAGAGTTGGGGTGTTGGGAGATTGATAGGAGAGCCATTTGAGGAAGTTGGTTGGGATTTTAGAGAGTAGTGATTGACATTGGCAGCTGTAGTGCCCGGAAACGAAATTGGAAGGGGGAAAAACTACAAAGGGTCATATTTTGAAGGTTGGAATTAGAGGAAACCCTTTCTAGGTTTTGGGCAAGGAAACCTTCCCAAATTCCTAGAATTTTCTGAGCAGTTTTCAGTGGGTAAATCAGAGGTCGAAGTCAGGCAGCAATGTAGTCTTGGAGTAGCAGTGCAGTTTCTGGAGGAGTTTGCTATTGGGGTCAATCATGATTTGGACAAACCATTTCTGGGTTTTGTGAAAGGAGTTTGTGGTAAAAAATTAAGAATTTTTCGGATGATATTCGGGTCTGAAATCATCATTCTTATAGTAGGGAAAATTGCTGATTTAGATGAGGTTTCACACTATTTGAACATTTTGGGTCAATCATAATTATCCCAAAACATTTATGGGTCTTGTCGTGTTATCACTCTATAATTTTTAAGATTGGCAAGAACAAACGATATAGGACAACATCAAACCACTTTGGAGTCTAGGACCCAGCCTTCCTAGACTCAGAGAGGGCTCTCTCTATTTAATGATTTAACTTGATAATTATAAGTGCTAATATTAGGATAGTTATAGAAATTATGAGGGTTGTTTGTTTTGATTGATTGTGTGGTTGGAAAGATAGAGCTGTGAGACTTAATCCATTGGGCTATGGAGTCATAAAACGCTGAATTGTGCATCAAATTTCCAAGGGCATTCACAGGGAAAGCTAACTATGTAGACTGGATCTTACTGGAAGTGTGAATATGAGATGGGAGAAAGTAGTGGGTTCATAAATAGCCAAATAGTAGTTAAGAATTATTTAACTAAAATTCAAAGGAAAACACAAAGATAACAAACACAAAAAAACTAAGGTGCTCTCTCAACAAATCTTAATCTAAATTTTCTATTTTGTAATTAGAGAAATTGATGCACAACATGAAAAGACAGAGGAAAAACATTAAAACAGAGGAAAGAACATCACCATTAACATAGTTCAAGAATCCTGTGAACAGTCTCTTATTATTGATGCTCAACTCAAACAGTTACAATGCTCCAATACAATGATCTTCTACAACATAGAATCTAACAAGGTCCAACTCTTCATAGTGGAAATTCAAGCAGTATTTAACTAAAACTTGAGTGGGTTGCCCTAATATACTTTGGAAAAATTCATTAATTACAAACAAACTAAATTAAGATAAGTGTGGCCATGCAAGGCCCAAGAAAAAATATCTAACAAAACACTGCATGTAGAATTAATTTTGGGCAACTCTTCACGGATCTAAAAACTTCGATGGCTCTTCGTAAGATCAAAAAGTAGGATTGAAGGTGGTTGTGATGATCACGAAGAGGAAAGGAATGGTGGGTATGACATCTAGCCCTGCTTTTTAGAAAACTGGCATTTGGTAATTAAATATGGTGTAATGCTAGCCACTTTTCATTGATTAGTGACCGTGCTGATGTGTTTTTACTCTCTTTTTCGTTTCTACTGGTACCTCATAATAGTTCTGCATGAATGCCCTTTTCCCGACTCGACATCCTATGCTTGTGCTCCTTGTTGAGGCTTATTCTAGAACAAGTCTTTAATGCCATGTTTTGGCCTATTTCTTCAGAAAACAATGTACAAACTGCATATTCCTAGACTTGAAATCCTTTAGATTTTAGCTTGGAACTGCATCACGTCCATGCCAATATCACACTTCACATTTATATGTTTTTTAACTAAACATTAGCACTTATATTTTAAAACTTGCAATGTGCGCTATGCAATTGGGTCCCACCTAGCATCGCAGGTGCAGACATCGCATTCTCAATGACTTTATTGTTGGCATATGTTGTCCTTGATGGCAACCTACTTGATGAAATGAGATTGTTGGCTATATGATGCAATGTGTTGTCCTTGATGGAAACCTACTTGATGAGTTACGGGGGAGATTGTTGGAAATGTGATACAATGTGTTGACTTTGATGGAACCTGCCTGATGAAGTTGTCCTTGATGAAAACTGACTTGATGAGTTGTTAATGATGTAAATATGATGTATCTACAGATCAGTTCAGAAGTAGCTCAGAAAGTGCCAGAATAATGTTGAACAAGGTATGTCACAAGGCATACGCGGGTTTGTTAAGGATAAGTCGCGTATGTACGCGGAAATGTACGTGACAAGTAGCGTATGCCCATTTGCACTCTAAATTTAGGAAACCAGGGGACATTACCATGGTATTGACCCAAAGTATTGAGCGCTTGATTATCTATTTGATCCCGTCTAGGAATACCATCAGCGGTTGAGTGGTTTTGACTCATGGTATTGACAAAGGATAAATCTATATAAGGAGAAGAAGATCATAGTGCAAGGGTGTGCATATGTCTAGGTTTTAATGAATATTTCACTCTGAAGTATATCTGCATGGAATGGGTAACAGTTTGCTGATAGATCTGAATTCATAATGCACCTATGAAGAAAATGATGAAGAGGGATCTCTAGATCTGAAATGTCTATGTATATTCTAGATCTGTTTATGGAATGTTTAGATCTGTGATCTGGCGAATCTTTGCTGAAGTAAAGGGTGAGATCTGAGCTGTTTATCTGGTCTAAAGAATTGCGCTGCCCTATAATGTCTGTAGATCTATACGCAGGTTCGTGGCAAAGAAAGCGCGTATATACATGGGTCGTCTTCAGAAAAAGCGCGTATGGAAGATGAATTCAACTCTGAAATGTGTGCAGTTGTATACGCAGGTTTGTCTTTATTAAAGTGCGTATATACGCAGGTTCAGTGAAGTAAAAGCTCGTATGGAATCTAGGTTTTTGCTGAAGTATGTGGAATGAAATGTTTGATTTGTTTTGCTTCTATATGTCAATGATGTATTCATACAGATCTGAGTTGTTTGAATAATGATTATGCTGCTGATTAAGTTGTTGAAAGATCAAGATGTTGGTTGTTGGTTGATGATTCAATGAAGGAAGAATGACTGTCTAAACAGTTCTTCATGATTGATAGATTGTCTGAACAGAAATCTGATTTCAGATCTGAACCCGAGTCTGATCTCATTCTGAAAAATCAGTGTTCTCAGAAGTATTCGTAGGTTGCTACACATATAAGCGCATACACACACGACTTCAGCGAAGAGAAGTAGCGTATGCACTCCATGTTATGCACAGAGGCATACGCAGGTTAGTAAGAAGGGAAGCGCGTATACACGTGGTTTCAGTAAACATAAGTAGCGTATGATATTTGATTAATGAATGTTCTGGGTTGAGTTTACATCTGCATATCTATTTTGAAGTATGGGTTATCTCTGATATTCTGGCTACAATGGTCTCACTGTTCTGTTTGAAGTTCTAGGCAAAATATGTTTGTTGATTAATGAAGGGTTGTGTTGAAGCTGTTTGATCCAGTTTGAAAATTGATGAAACGTGGTCTGCAGTGGATCTGAGGGTTGAAGCCTTCAGTATGAAAGTGGAAGCTTTCTGCCAGTAGAGGCTGGTGCTAATATCAGGGGGTAGTAGCCTTCCAGAGAGGCCGGTTCTAAAGAGTTGTGGGGTCAGCTTTCTGGCCTAGGCGGTTTTCGCAGAAGGTTGGGTAGCCTTTCACTTGGGTGCCCGCGTGTCGGCATGAGTCTCGCGCCAATACATGGTTGTAAGATGTTTTCTTATAATAAAATATTGAAGACCGAGACGATGGCAGAGGGGTGCCTTCCCGACTTGGGTTTCCACCTTAAATCCCGGTGTTCATGTATGTGTGATGGTTTATGATGTTTTACCGCACATGCTTACTTTAACATCTGATGAATAAATGATGCAATGATTTAAGAATCAAATACATAATAAGAGCTCTAAGCATACGTGATTTTCCTTAAGGATATCCACGTATATACGCTAGTTTTGTTCTGTAAAGTAGCGTATGGGTTTTGAGAAAAGAAAAGTAAAAAGTTTATCAGTTAGCTCTAAATGTTGATTTACCCCCCCCTCTCAGTATTTTTCCCAACAATTGGTATCAGAGCAGGTCCTTCTGAAAAGGCTTAGCCGCTAGAAGGAAGATCAAGCAAGATGAGAAATCAAGATGGAACAACATCTATCAAGCCTCCGCTCTTTAATGGAAGAAATTTAATATTCTAGAAAATAAGGATGAGATCCTATCTTCAGTCTATGGGAGCAGATGTATGGGCCATTTTTGAACGAGGATATCAATATCCAGCTGCAGTACCAACAGATCCGACTGAAAAGAAGAATTATGAAACAAATGCAAAGGCAGTCAATGCTCTAACAGGAAGTCTAACTGATTCTGAATTTGTCAAAGTTATGCAGCTAAATACAGCAAAGGAGATATGGGACAAAATCATTCTAAGTTATGAAGGTGATGCAAAGGTAAAAAGTGCAAAACTTCAAACTCTCAGAATTGAATATGAAAATTTAAGAATGCATAGTGATGAGAATATTGCCAGTTTATTTCTACGTGTTGATGATGTTGTAACTCATATGAGAAATATGGGAGAAACAATAACCGAATCTACTTTGGTTGAGAAAATTTTAAGATCGCTAACAGCAAAATTTGAGTCAAAATTTTCTGCTCTTGAAGAAAAACAGGATCTTCAAAATCTTACTGTGGTACAACTTCATGGCATACTAACCGCATATGAAATGAGAAGAGGAGGACCATCTGAAGTCAAAGAGGCTGTCTTCAGAGCTTCTACAAAAGGGAAAGAAGTACAAGAAGCAGAAAGATCAGGATATATCTCAGAAGAAGATGAGGCAAATTTTGTAAAGAAACTCCAACTTGGCACAGGACGGTTCAGAGGTAAGCTTCCTTTCAAATGTTTTGAGTGTGGAAGAGTTGGTCATTATGCTGCTAAGTGTCCTCATAAAGAAACACCTGCAAAAGGGAAGGAAGTAGCAAGAAGGAATAAGAATCGGTTTAACACTAGAAAAAGTTACTATACTCATGAAGACAGTGATGGGTTATATGATAGTGAGGAAGAATGTGAACAAGATCTTAGACTTCTCATGGCATTCAAATCTAGAGAAGAAAAGGATACTTTTGTGGATGCTCTAGAGGACATTGATTTCCTTGAAGAAAACAATCAACTCAAAATACACTTAGAAGAAAGTAAAATACTCTTAGAAGAAAGGAAAATAGCCATAGAAACTCTGGAAAAGCAGTTTGAAGAAGCGAAGAAACACAATGAGAAATTATAATGTGAAGTGGTAAGTCTAAGAAAATAATTTGAGAAAGTAAAGACTCTGAATCTTAGATTTGCTAATGGATCGGAAACCCTAGATGAGATTATCAAGGTACAACGTTCTCCTCTTATAAAGACGGGTCTTGGATATACCGGAGAATCTTCTCAAGCTTCAGCACCAAATTATCTAAAAGCAGCTACAGCTAGTTTACAACATTTTGCCACTCAGCAAGGGAATAAAGAATCATTACAGGTAAAGCATGATCATCTCAATTCAAATAACACCAACATAAATATCTTTCAAAGAAACAAAAATCAACAGGTAAATTCAAGTAGAAGATTTCATGATTGCAGAAATTTCTTCTTCAATGGACAATGTTTCTCATGTCACAATTTTGGTCATAAAGCTATTCAATGTGTTGTATATAAAACCATCATGACAAGAGAAGAAAGAAAGGAAAGGATTGATATTGAAACAAAGAAGAATACCTATAACAACTTTTCTCCTCTTCTAAATGAAGTTGAATGTGCTTATTGCAATAAATTTGGCCATGAAGAATCTGAATGCAGGAGCAAAGTTCAGCCAAAAGAGCACGTTCCTTCAAGCTCCAAAGTATGGAAAAAGAAGGAATTGCAGGTTGAAAATTGTGGCATAGCGTTATTTGCAGAAGGTGAAGAAAATCAATGGTACATTGATAGCGGATGCTCAAGACACATGACAGGTGACAAAAACAAACTTCTTACATATAATGCTCTAGCAAAGGAAAAGAAGGTTACATTTGGAAATGATACTCCTATGGTAATTAAGGAAAAAGGGTCTGTTTTTCTAAAAGAAAAGGTGAAAGCTAATGATGTCATGTATGTGGATGGATTAAGGCATAACCTGTTAAGTGTAAGTCAAATATGTGATCAAGGAATTGAAGTTGTCTTTAGTTCAAAAGAATGTGTGGTACGTGATCTTGATACAGGTAAAACAATTATAAAAGGAAAAAGAACTCCAAGCAACCTGTATGTATTGAAGAACTGCAAAGAACAATGTTAATTGAGAAAATCTTCAGAAAACTAGCTATGGCATAGAAGGTTGGGGCATCTGAGCTTCTCTTAGATCAACAAATCAAGCAGAATTAAAGCTGCCCATGATCTTCCCAATATTACTCCACTCGAAAATATCATATGCAAATCTTGCCAATTTGGTAAGAAAACCAGAGTACAGTTTAATGCCAAGGATCATCAAGTAAGCCTCTTGAACTTATTCATACTGACATATGTGGACCTGTGAGGAAAAATTCACCACGTGGTGAACAATACTATATCTTATTTATTGATGATTTCTCTAGAATGTGTTAGATTGGGTTGCTTAAACACAAAGATGAAGCATTTGAGAAATTTCAGACCTTCAAAGCACTAGTTGAAAATGAATTAGATCTGAAAATCAAGTGTCTTAGATCTGATCGAGGAGGAGAATATACATCAAATGAATTTCTTGAATTTTGTGAACAACATGGCATAAAAATATAGTTTTCTGTAGCTGGCACTCCACAACAAAATGGCGTAGCAGAAAGAATGAATAGAGCAATTCAACAAATGGCTAGAACTATGCTTGATGATTTCGGAACACCTGACACTTTTTGGGGAGAAGCAGCACATACATCGGTAAATATTCTTAACAAATCACATGTTCGAGTAAATAGTGATAAAACTCCATATGAAATCTGGTATGGTAATCCTCCCACTGTGAAGAATTTTAGAGTTTTTGGAAGCAGATGTTTTATAAAAAATAATGATAAAAAACTTGGCAAGTTTGATTCCAAAGCAGATGAAGGAATACTTCTTGGTTACTCCTCTAGGAGTAGAGCATATAAATGTTACAATAAAAGACTTCGAAAGATTTTTGAATGTATTGATGTTGTTATTGATGAGTCTCCTGCAGCCCCAAAAGAAGAAAAACAAACAACAAATGAAGACGATGGTGACATATGTCCTTCTACATCAAATAGCAATGATATAAACAGTGAACCCAATGAAGAACCTGAAGATGATTTATCTGAAAAAGCTCCATCCAGATATGTTGAAAAGAATCATCCATAATCTCAAATTTTGGGAGATAAGGGATCAGGTGTACAAACAAGAAGGAATCTTGTGGGATCTTCTAGCTATCTGGAATTTCTATCCGCTATTGAACCACACAATGTCAATCAAGCTAGCAAAGATGAATGTTGGATTCAAGCCATGAATGAAGAGCTTGATCAAATTGAAAAGAACCACACTTGGGAATTAGTACCAAGACCTCATGACAAAAATGTCATTGGAACTAAATGGATATTCAAAAACAAGTTAAATGAGAATGGGGATGTTATAAGAAATAAAGCTAGACTTGTTTGCAAGGGGTATGCTCAACAAGAAGGTATAGACTTTGAAGAAACTTTTTCTCCTGTAGCTAGACTTGAAGCCATAAGAATGCTTCTTGCTTTTTCAAGCTTCCAACAAATCAAAGTATATCAAATGGATGTTAAATCTGCCTTTCTCAATGGTGATATAGAAGAAGAAGTTTATATAGAACAACCAGAAGGATTCATTTTGGGAAATGATAAAAATCTTGTTTGTAGACTTGAAAAGGCTCTATATGGTCTCAAACAAGCTCCAAGGGCATGGTATTATCATCTTGACAAATATCTTCATCAACAAGGATTTTCAAAGGGGTCTACTGATAGCAACTTATACACAAAAACTGAAAATGACAAACTATTGATTGTGGTTGTATATGTTGATGATATCATTTTTGGAAGCAATGAAGAATCTATGAGTCAGAAATTTGCTTCAGCTATGCAACAAGAATTTGAAATGTCTTTACTTGGGGAACTAACATTCTTTCTTGGCTTGCAAGTGCATCAAACAACAGATGGCATATTCTTATCACAAGCAAAATACCTTAAGCAAATTCTGAATAAGTATGGCATGGAAGAATGCAAACCTATAAGTACACCAATGATAACCGGATGTAATCTCAGTTCTCATGATGATTCTCCCACGGTGAATCAACTAGAATATAGATCTATGATAGGAAGTCTACTTTATCTCACTAGGACTAGACTAGACATTATGCATGCAGTTGGGATTGTTGGACGATTCCAAGCTAATCCAAAAGAGTCTCATCTTCAGGCTGTCAAAATAATATTCAAATATCTACAAGGAACTCAAGACTTTGGACTATGGTATCCAAAGAATGTTGATCTCACTCTTCATGCTTACACTGATGCAGATTGGACTGGAAATTTTGATGATCAGAAAAGCACTAGTGGTGGTGCATTCTATATGGGGCCCCAGTTAGTATCTTGGTTCAGCAAGAAGAAAAACTCTATTGCCTTATCTACAGCAGAAGCAGAATATGTGGCTGCCGCATCATGTTTCACTCAACTTCTTTGGATGATGCAAACCCTACAAGAATTTCAAATCAAATGTTCACCTTCTATCTCCATTATGTGTGATAATACAAGTGCCATCAGTATCTCAAAGAATCCTGTTATGCATTCCAAGACCAAGCACATTCCCATCAAGTATCACTTCTTACGTGAACAAGTGCTTGAACAAAAGGTGAAGTTGGAGTATGTTCCCTCCAAAGAACAAGTTGCTGATATCTTTACCAAACATTTACCCAGGGAAGTGTTTGAATATCTCAGACAGAAGCTGGGAGTAGTCTCTAACATAAAGAAGATCAGATCTACTTAAATTCATAAGATTAAATTGGATACACGGATTTCCTGAAGGACAGTCGCGTATATACGCGAGTTTATACATAGAAAACTGCGTATGGGTGTTTGCTGACCAAATTTTTCTGGGTCAGCATTCTTCAGCACAACTATGGTGCTGTTGGGTATCTCTGGTGATGTTTCAGCTCTCATATTTATGTTTCATTCTCTGATATTTGATGAAGATGCCTTGATGATTTGCTGTTGAAAGTGTTCAAGATGCACAAGCTAAGGGGGAGATGAAGGAGTGAAATGGCTCAAGAACAGGTGTACAGGTTCAGGGGGAGCATTAGCCTTGCTGAGAATTATGCATTGTTGGCATTATGATGGTTCTGAAATACGATCTCTCTCTTGAGGTCTTTTTGGTATTTGTTACAAAAGGTCATAGTTGTAATTTGATGAAAAGGTCATGTTGAGACCTATGATGTAAATTTGTAATATTCAGTCATGTAAGGACTTGATCAAATTTGTAAACCCACTTGGTTGGGTACTTGAGTCACATATGTAAATCCACTTGGTTGGATCATTGATGTAAGTATGAGTCCTTGGTGATAGGAAAGGTCATAGAGTCATGTACTTCATTGAAAAATATGTTTGAAGATTCAGCATGAACTCAAGGGGAGCATGGTAACTTCAGTGAACATCAGATCTACAGAGCTCTTCTTTCTACATGTAGAGAAAAACATTGTCTTGGATTTGATCCGCCCTTTGCCCTTGATGTCAAAGGGGGAGAGTAACATGGTGTTTGAATAGGGGGAGAGTATCATGGTGTTTTCATAATGGTTATAATCAATGTATCTATCTGTTGTGGTGATCAAACACCATCATGGTTGCCATCAAGTCCAAAGGGGG
Organism: Pinus albicaulis; assembly: GCA_034641835.2. Lineage (NCBI taxonomy): Eukaryota > Viridiplantae > Streptophyta > Pinopsida > Pinales > Pinaceae > Pinus > Pinus albicaulis. The sequence goes on from CM076575.1 coordinate 485,358,373, forward strand.
AGATTGTTGGCAATATGATGCAGAGTGTTGTCCTTGATGGCAACCTACTTGATAAAGTTGATGACAACCTACTTGATGAAGTTGTCCTTGATGGAAACCTACTTGATGAGTTAAGGGGGAGATTGTTGGCAATGTGATACAATGTGTTGACTTTGATGGAACCTGCCTAATGAAGTTGTCCTTGATGAAAACTAACTTGATGAGTTGTTAATGATGTAAATCTGATGTATCTACAGATCAGTTTAGAAGTAGCTCAGAAAATGCCAGAATAATGTTGAACAAGTTATGTCACAAGGCATATGCGGGTTTGTTAAGGATAAGTCGCGTATGTACGCGGAAATGTACGTGACAAGTAGCGTATGCCCATTTGCGCTCTAAATTTAGGAAACCAAGGGACATTACCATGGTATTGACCCAAAGTATTGAGCGCTTGATTATCTATTTGATCCCGTCCAGGAATACCATCAGCGGTTGAGTGGTTTTGACTCATGGTATTGACAAAGGCTAAATCTATATAAGGAGAAGAAGATCATAGTGCAAGGGTGTGCATGTGTCTGGGTTTTAATGAATACTTCACTCTGAAGTATATTTGCATGGAATGGGTAACAGTTTGCTGATAGATCTGAATTCATAATGCACCTATGAAGAAAATGATGAAGAGGGATCTCTAGATCTGAAAAGTCTATGTATTTTCTAGATCTGTTTATGGAATGTTTAGATCTGTGATCTGGCGAATCTTTGCTGAAGTAAAGGGTGAGATCTGAGCTGTTTATTTGGTCTGAAGAATTGCGTTGCCCTATAATGTCTGTAGATCTATACGCAGGTTCGTGGCAGAGAAAGCACGTATATACACGGGTTGTCTTCAACAAAAGCGCGTATGGAAGATGAATTCAACTCTGAAATGTGTGCAGATGTATACGCAGGTTTGTCTTTATTAAAGTGCGTATATACTCAGGTTCAGTGAAGTAAAAGCGTGTATGAAATCTAGGTTTTTGCTGAAGTATGTGGAATGAAATGTTTGATCTGTTTTGCTGCTATCTGTCAATGATGTATTCATACAGATCTGAGTTGTTTAAATAATGATTATGCTTCTGATTAAGTTTGATGAAAGATCAAGTTGTTGGTTGTTGGTTGATGATTCAATGAAGGAAGAATGACTGTCTAAACAGTTTTGCATGATTGATAGATTGTCTGAACAGAAATCTGATTTCAGATCTGAACCTGAGTCTGATCTCATTCTAAAAAATCAGTGTTCTCAGAAGTATACGCAGGTTGCTACACATATAAGCGCGTATGCACACGACTTCAGCGAAGAGAAGTAGCGTATGCACTCCATGTTATGCACAGAGGAATACGCAGGTTGATAAGAAGGGAAGCGCGTATACACGCGGTTTCAGTAAACAGAAGTAGCGTATGATATTTGATTAATGAATGTTCTGGGTTGAGTTTACATCTGCATATCTATTCTGAAGTCTGGGTTATCTTTGATATTCTGGCTACAGTGGTCTCACTGTTCTGTTTGAAGTTTTGGGCAAAATATGTTTATTGATTAATGATGGGTTGTGTTGAAGCTGTTCGATCCAGTTTGAAAATTGATGAAACGTGGTCTGCAGTGGATCTGAGGGTTGAAGCCTTCAGTATGAAAGTGGAAGCTTTCTACCAGTAGAGGCTGGTGCTAATATCAGGGGGTAGTAGCTCCCTTCTAGGAGAGGCTGGTGAATGAGAGCAGGGGGTTGTAGCTTCCTTCCAGGAGAGGCTGGTAAACGAGAGAAGGTTCTAGCCTTCCCCCGCAGGGTACCGTGCCGGTATGAGTCCTGTACAAGATACGGTTGTAAGATGTTTTCTTTATAATAAATATTGAAGACTGAGATGACGGCAGTGGTGGTTTTCTCCCGACTTGGGTTTCCACCTTAAATCCTGGTGTTCATGTGTGTTGCTTATGTGTGATATTTTATTCTGTTTTTACTGTACATGCTTACTGCTTAACATCTGATGAATAAATGATGCAATGATTTAAGAATCAAATATATAATAAGAGCTCTGAGCATATGCGAGTTTCCTTAAGGATATCTGCGTATATACGCTAGTTTTGTTCTGTAAAGTAGTGTATGGGTTTTGAGAAAAGAAAAGTAAAAAGTTTATTAGTTAGCTCTAAATACTGATCCACCCCCTCCCGCATTTTTCTCAACAATTGGTATCGAAGGTGTCCTTCAAAAGCTTAGCCGCTAAAAGGAAGATCACAAGATGACCAATCAAGATGGAACAACATCTATCAAGCCCACTTTAACAGCAATTTAATCTTCTGGAAAATAAGGATGAGATCCTATCTTCAGTCTATGGGAGTAGATGTATGGGCCATTTTTGAACAAGGATATCAATATCCAGCTGCAGTACCAACAGATCCGACGGAAAAGAAGAATTATGAAACAAATGCAAAGGCAGTCAATGCTTTAACGAGAAGTCTAACTGAATCAAAATTTGTCAAAGTTATGCAGCTTAATATAGCAAAGGAGATATGGGACAAAAGAATTCTAAGTTATGAAGGCGATGCAAAGGTGAAAAGTGCAAAACTTCAAACTCTCAAAATTGAATATGAAAATTTAAAGATGCATAGTGATGAGAATATTGCCAGTTTCTTTTTACATCTTGATGATGTTGTAAATTGTATGAGAAATCTGGGAGAAACAATAACTGAATCTACTTTGGTTGAGAAAATTTTAAGATCGCTAACAGAAAAATTTGAGTCAAAAGTTTCTGCTCTTGAAGAAAAACAGGATCTTCAAAATCTTACTGTGGTACAACTTCATGGCATACTAACCGCATATGAAATGAGAAGAGGAGGACCATCTGAAGTCAAAGAGGCTATCTTTAGAGCTTCTACTAAAGGGAAAGAAGTACAAGAAGAAGAAGGATTAGGATATATCTGAGAAGAAGATGAGGCAAATTTTGTAAAGAAACTTTTGCACAGGACGGTTCAGAGGTAAGCTTCCTTTCAAATGTTTTGAGTGTGGAAGAATTGGTCATTATGCTGCTAAGTGTCCTCATAAAAAAACACCTGCAAAAGGGAAGGAAGTAGCAAGAAGGAATAAGAATCGGTTTAACACTAGAAAAAGTTACTATACTCATGAAGACAGTGATGGGTTATCTGATAGTGAGGAAGAGTGTGAACACGATCCTAGAATTCTCATGGCATTTGAATCTAGAGAAGAAAATGATACTTTTGTGGATGCTCTAGAGGACAATGACTTTCTTGAAGAAAAAAATCAACTCAAAATACGCTTAGAAGAAAGTAAAATACTCTTATAAGAAAGGAAAATAACCATAGAGACTCTAGAAAAGTAGGTTAAAGGAGCAAAGAAACACATCGAGAAATTAGAATGTGAAGTGGTAAGTCTAAGAAAAGATTTTGAGAAAGTAAAGACTCGAAATCTTAGATTTGCTAAAGGATCTGAAACCTTAGATGAGATTATCAAGGTACAACGTTCTCCTCTTATAAAGACAGGTCTTGGATATACCGGAGAGTCTTCTCAGGCTTCAGCATCAAATTATCTAAAAGCAGCTACAGCTGGTTTACAAAATTCTACCATTCAGCAAGGGAATAAAGAATCATTACAGGTAAAGCATGATCATCTCAATTCAAAGAATACTAACAGGAATATCTCTCAAAGAAACACCAATCAACATGTAAATCCAAGTAGAAGATTTGATGATCGCAGAAATTTCTTCTTCAATGGACAATGTTTCTCATGTCACAATTCTTTTGGTCATAAAGCTATTCAATGTGTTGCATATAAAACCATCATGACAAGAGAAGCAAGAAAGAAAAGGATTGATATTGAAACAAAGAATAATACCTATAACAACTTTTCTCCTCTTCTAAATGATGTTGAATGTGATTATTGCAATAACTTTGGTCATGAAGAATCTGAATGCAGAAGAAAAGTTTAGCGAAAAGAGCATTTTCCTTCAAGCTCCAAAGTATGGAAAACGAAGGAATTACAGGTTGAAAATTGTGGCATAGCGTTATTTGTAGAAGGTGAAGACAATCAATGGTACATTGATAATGGATGCTCAAGACACATGACAGGAAAAAAACAAACTTCTTACATATAATGCTCTAGAAAAGGAAAAGAAGGTTACATTTGGAAATGATACTCCTGCAATAATTAAGGGAAAAGGGTCTGTGTTTCTAAAAGAAAAGGTGAAAGCTAATGATGTCATGTATGTGGATGGATTAAGGCATAAACTTGTTAAGTAAGTCAAATGTGTGATGTAAGGCCGAAGTTGTCTTTAGTTCAAAGAATGTGTGGTTCGTGATCTTGATACGGGTAAAACAATTATAAAAGGAAAAAGAACTCAATAACTTTGTCATTGAAGAACTACAAAGAACAATGCTACTTGAGTAAAATCTGTACAAGCGTGGCATAGAAGGTTGGGGGCATACGAGCTTCTCTCAAAATCCTAAAATCAAAAGCGAGACTTAGAGTACATTGATGGTCTTCCAATATTACTCTGCAGAAAGTATCATATTTAAATCTTGTAATTCGATAGCCAGGACAGTGCAATTTAATTCCAAGGAAGGATCATTAAGTGGCCTCTTGAAATCATTCATGCGACATATGTGGACATGACGGAAAAGTCACCATGTGGTGAACAATATTATATCTTATTTGTTGATGATTTCTACGAATGTGGTGGATAGGGTTGCTTAAACACAAAGATGAAACATTTGATAAATTTCGGATCTTCAAAACTACGGATTGAAAATGAATTAGATGCAAAAATCAAATGTCTTGGATACGTCGAGGAAGGAGAATATACTTCGGATGAATTCCTTGAATTTTTGTGAACAAAATGGCATAAAAGACGGGTTCTACGCGGGCGCACTCACAACAAAATGGCGTAGCGAAAGAATGAATAAAGTGACTCTTCGGATGGTAGAGCTATGTGATGATTAAGACACGGCATTTTGGAAGAAGCGACATACGACGGTAAACATTCTTAACAAAGGCACGTATTCGTGTAAATAGTGACAAAACTCCATGTGAACTACGGTATGGTAATTAACACTCTTGTGAAGCATTTTTTAGATTTTTAGAAGCAAATGCTTTATCAAAAATAATGATGAAAAACTTGGCAAGTTTGAACCTAAATAGATGAAAGATAACTTCTCGGTTACTCCTCTGGGGTAGAGCATATAAATGTTACGATAAAACCGGAAGATTGTTGAATGTATTGATGTTGTTATTGATAGGTCTTCTTGACTCAAAAAGAAAAACAAACAACGGTGAAGGCAATCAGTGACATACATCTCTTCTACATCAAATAGAAATGATATAGACAATGAACCCAATGAATAATCTAAGATGAATTTATCTAAAAATATCCATGTAGATATGTTTCAAAAGAATCAGAATCTCAGGTCACGGGAGATAGGGATCGGTGTACAAACAAGAAGGACTCTTGTAGGATCTTCTAGCTATACGGCATTTCTATCACTATTGAACCACATAATGTCAATCAAGCTAGCAAAGATGAATGTTGGATTCAAGCCATGAATGAAGAACTTGATCAAATTGAAAAGAATCAAACTTGGGAATGAGTACGAGACCTCATGACAAAAATTTCATTGGAACTAAATGGATATTCAAAAACAAGTTAAATGAGAATGAGGTTATAAGAAACAAAGCTAGACTTGTTTGCAAGGGGTATGTGTATTAAAGGTATAGACTTTGAAGAAAGCATTTATCTGTAGCTAGACTTGAAGCCATAATAATGTTTCTTGCTTTTCAAGCTTCCAACAAATCAAAGTTTATCAAATGGATGTTAAATACGCATTTCTCAATGGTGATCTAGAAGAAAAAGTTTATATAGAACAACGAGAAGGATTAATTTTGGGAAATGATGAAAAACTTGTTTGTGAACTTAAAAAGACTCTATATGGTCTCAAACAAGCTCCAAGGGCTTGGTATTATCATCTTGACAAATATCTTCATCAACAAGGATTTTCAAGGGTGTAACTGATAGAATTTATACCAAAAACTAAAAATGATAAACTATTGATGATTGTGGTTGTATATGTTTATGATATCATTTTTGGAAGTAATGAAGAATCTGTAGGTCGAAATTTTGCTTATATGTCATTAAAATTTGAAATGTCTTTATGAAGACAACATTCTTTCTTCGCTTTTAGGTGCCTCAAACTATAGATGGCATATTCTTATCAAAAGCAAAATATCAAGCAAATTCTCTAAAGAAGTATGGCATGGAAAGAGTGCGAGCCTATAGAGGTACACCAATGATAACGGATGTAATCTCGGTTCTCATGATGATTCTCCACCCAAGTAAATCAACCGGAATACGAGGATCTATAATGGGAAGTCTACTTTATCTCAACGGGACTAGACCGGACATTATGCATGCGGTTGGGATTGTTGGACGATTCCAAGCTAATCCAAAAAGGTCTCACCTTCGAAATTTGTCAAAAGAATATTCAAATATCTACAAGGAAATCAAGACTTTTTTTGAACTATGGTATCCAAAGAATGTTGATCTCACTCTTCATGCTTACACAACGTCTTGATTGGGTACAGAACGTTGATTATCGGAAAAACACTAGTGGTGGTGCATTCTATATGGGGCTAGGTTGGTATCTTGGTTGACGAAAGCAAAACTCTATTGCCTTATCTATAGCGAGCGAATATGTAGGTGTCGCATCATGTTGCACTCACTTCTTTGGATGATGCAAACCTTACAAGACTTTCAAATCAAATGTTCACCTCCTATCTCCATTACGTGTGATAATACAAGTGCTATAAGTATCTCAAAAAATCTTGCTATGCATTCCAAGACCAAGCATTCCCATCAAGTATCACTTCTTACGGCGAACAAGTGCTTTAACAAAAGGTGAAGTTGGAGTATATTCCTCAAAGAACAAGTTGCTAATATATTTACCAAACCTGCCTTGAGGAAGCGTTCGAATATCTAGGGCAGAAGGAAGTGCAGGGAGTAGTCTCTTGCCATGGAGAAGATCGGATGCCTTAAATGCGAGGAAGATTAAATTGAATACGTGGTTTTCTTGAAAAATGAGTTAGTATACGTGATTTTATACAAAAAGCGCATATGGGTAGTTCTTGACAAATTTTTAAAATTGACATTCTTGACTCTGATTGGTCTTTGTTGGGTATATACGGTGATGTTTGACTCTTATATTTTGTTTCATTCTTTGATATTGGATGAAGATTCCTTAAGTGATTTTTTGTTGAAAGTGTTCGGGATGCACAGAAGTTGAGGGAGCCTTGGTCATATGGAAAGGATGCATTGGATGCAGTTCAAGGGGAGCATTAGCCTTATTTGAAGGAAATGCATTGTTGGCATTATGATGGTTACGAGATATGATCTCTCTCTGGGTATTTTTGGTATTAGTTAAAAAAAATCATATTTGTAATTTTGATGAAGAAATTGTGACCTATGATGAGGTGTAATATTCGATCATGTGAGGGCTTGTTCAAACTTGTAAACCCACTTGAGTGAGTGGTGTCAAAATGTGTAAACCACTTGGTTGGGTACTTGAGTCACTGTGTAAATCCACTTGGTTGGATCATTGATGTAATGTCAGGTCCTTGGTGATAGGAAAGGCCATAGATTCATGTAATTCATTGAAAAACATGTTTTGAAGTTACGTGTGAACTCGGGGGGAGCATGGTAGCTTTCGTACATCCGGATCTACACGAGCTAGAGCTCTTCTGGTTTTAAATGCCTTTGCCCTTGATGTCAAAGGGGAGAGTAACATGGTTTTGAATAAGGAGAGTATCATGATTTCAATCAATGTAGCTATATGTTGTGATGATAGTTTCCAATCAAGTCCAAAGAGAGATTGTTGGCAATATGATGCAAAGTGTTGTACTTGATGGCAACCTACTTGTTGGTGATGGAAACCTACTTGATGAAGTTGTCATGGTGGGGCATTGGATGAGGTGTTAATGATGTAAATATGATGTATCTATAGATATGTTCAGAAGTAGCGAGAAAGAAAGGAATTCGGAGAAAGTGCGAATAATGTTGAACAAGGTATGTCACAAAGCATACGCGGGTTTGTTAAGTACGCGTGTGTACGCCGAAGTATACGTAACGAAGTAGTGTGTGCCCATTTGCCTTTCTAAATTTGAAAACTGGGGACATTACTGCTGTGTTGACCCAAAGTATTGAGCGCGCTTGATTGTCTGTTGATCCCGTCCGGAGATACCATCGGTGGTTGAGTGGTTTTGACTCATAGTGATAAAGAAGCTAAATCTATAAGAAAGAGAGATCATAGAGTACAGAGTGTGCATGTGTACGGGTTTTTTAATGAATACGCACTGCGGAACGTATACGAATGGAATGGGTAACGAGTTTAACGATAATTACGAATTCATAATACCTATGAAGAAAATGATGAAAGAGGGATCTTTAGATACGAAATGTCTATCTATTTTCTAGATACATTTATGGAATGTTTAGATACGAGATGTGACGCTATTCTTTGAGTAAAGGGTGAAATACGAAGGCACATTTTATTTGGTATGAAGAATTGCGCGACCCTACACTAAAGTTTGAAGATCTATACGGGTTGGTGACGGACACGTATATACGCGGGTTGTCTTCATCAAAAGCGCGTATGGAAGGTTGAATCGGCTATAAATATGTACAGTGTGCTCTGTGAGTTTGTTTTTATTAAAGCGCGTATATACGAAGGTTCGATGAAGTAAACGCGTATGGAATCTAGGGTTTTTACGAAGTATGTGGAATGAAATGCTTGATGTTGTTTTGTTGTTTTACTACTATCTGTCAATGATGTATTCATACGGATACGGGTTGTTTCAATGATGATTGCTCTTTTTTGCTGATTATGTTAATGAAAGATCAAGTTGTTGTTTGTTGGTTGATGATTCAATGAAGGAAGAATAGTGTCTAGCGATTACGAATGATTGATAGTACAGCAAAACCGGAAATCGGTTCCGTCGAATACGAGTTTGATCACATTCGAAAAATGGGTGTTCTCGAGAAGTATACACGGGTTTGTAGAGAGATAAGCATGTATACACGCGTCTTCAACGAGGAAAGTAGCGTGTGCTCCATGCTGTGCACGAGGCATACGAGGTTAGTGAAAGAGACGCGTATACACGCGGTTTCGATGTAGTGACGTATGATATTTGATTAATGAATGTTAAGGTTGAGTTTACATTTGCATATCTATTACGAAGTACGGGTTATCTACACGATATTGCGGCTACAGTGGTCTCTTCTATTAAGGATTACGGAAACTGGCTCTGTTTTATTGATTAATGAAGGGTTGTGTTGAAGAAATTTATTTGATCCGGTTTAAATTGATGAAACGTGGTGCGGTGGATACGAGGTTGAAGCCTTGATGTGAAAGTGGAAGCTTTCAACAGTGAGGTGGTGCTAATATCGGTGGTAGCTCCCCTTCCAAGAAAATTTGGTAAATGAGAAAGCGGTTGTAAACTCCCCTTCAGGAAGGTGATAAACGAGAAAGGTTGTAATATGCAGCAGGTAGGTGCACAGTAATATTTGAGTATGAGTACGTGCTAGTACATGGTTGTAAGATGTTTTCTTTATAATAAATATTGAAAGGGCGAGACGACGAGCGATGGTTTTCTCCCGACTTAGGTTTCTGTAAATCCTGGTTTCATGTGTTGCTTATGTGTGATGGTTTTATTCTTTTTTTATTGCTCATGTACGCTTAACATACGATGAATAAATGATGCAATGATTTAAGAATCAAATATAAAACTCTAAGCATACGTGAGTTTCCTTAAGGATATGCGTGTATATACGCTAGTTTTGTTGCGTAAGTAGCGTATGGGTTTTGAGAAAAGAAAAGTAAAAAAGTTTTTAAGTTAGCTCTAAATGTTTTGATTCACCCCCCCCTCTCGGTATTTTTTTCCCAACAAAGGTTAATTGTCTTTTAATAAGGCTCTATTTAAGTTCACGGAAATCAATACCTGACTTCTAATTTATCCTTCCTTTTTTCATACACAGCCACAAGGTTAGATACCCAATATGAAAACCTGCAGGGGACTATGATTCCGACCTCATACATTTTAATTGTTCATTTTTTCTACCAAGGCAACTATACGGGGTTAATTGCGCGACTTTGCCTAAAGGTTTACGGTTTTTCTTTCAATGGGATCTTATGTGGATGATCTGTGTCATAAGCTTTAAAATCCTCATAGCTCCAAGAAAAAACATCAACAAACTCTTTAAATAAATCAATGTATTTCCTTTTGATGTGTCTTGGCAATGTTTTAGATAATTTGATCATCTTGAGCTAGTCCTTCTTTGCATATGGCCATTCTTCGACATCGGATTAATTAGGCTCTGTCGGTAGGCTTCTTTGCCACATCATTGAAATCAAAGAGGTCTTCTAGAGGGCTATTCACAGGGTATACCTTTGTCTTTAGTTACTTCGGTACCTCTATGTCTTCTTTATCTATGTTCATGTATTCTTCTGTTTTTATTTTTCATTCTGCGAGTCGGCATGTTTATTTACGCAATGAGAATGACTCTCCTTCATCAGAGAGCTTTTCATCCAAACGGCTTTCATCGGACTTAGAGTTTCGAATTTGGAAATTCAAACTCATTCTGAAGAAAGAAATCCTCTATACGACTGTCACCCTCCAAAGACACCAATGTTTGCCATTATACGAAATGCTGATGCATGTTTTGTTTTGAACGGTGGTACATTTGTCATGTGTGGTCTTTGACATGAGCTAGCGACACCAAGCCAGGACCATTTTCCGGTATGTTTTGACTTCTAGGGACAAACACAAGTTCATATTCTACAATTTTTTTCAAAAGATCCATGCCATCATTTCTATATGCCCTCCCATCTAGGATGTTTGGTAGTGTACTCTCCATTTATTTATTTGATGACCGGTTAAGGTCTCCATGAACAACTATCACTTTTAGCTCCTAGTTTTTCAGTAGATGTAGCCCTAAGAGGAGATCTTCATGCTACTGTGCTATGTTGTTTGTGCATTTGAAATTTAACTTGTATGCATGGCTCTACATGCATAAGCTGTTTTCTATGTTGTGCGGCCATGCCCCGACTCCTCGCATTCCTTTTGGTGCAAGACCCATCAAATCTCATGCTCCATAGTTGTTTGCAGATTCATTATTGATTTCCTCCTCGTCATCTTGTTTCTAAGGTCGACATCTTTGATAGGTGTCTGTCTCTGGGTCTTGGTTTTGATTTCTGAATTACCTTAAAAATATTCAAATATTTCTCCCCTTTTTCCTACGTATCCAGGCTGTATTATGTTTGGTTGTGGCCTCTACTCTATTGTTTAAATTTTTTTATTCTCTAGCTCTTGCTCATCTATAAACTCATCATTGTAAAGGATAAAAAGAGTCTAGGTCTATGTGGACCAAGTTAGAGAGAAATTTTTGGTTTCTACGGGGCTGCTTACCATAAATTTCATGTGTGCTTCCTATATAGTCTTTTAAGGCACGTTTTGAAAAACGAGAGATAGTGGCGTATGTCTTAATCGCATTGCATTTGTACCACTGTGACTTAGCACCCAGCAATCTTGTGACAACATGCCATACTTGGGAGGTACATCAACCACTACAACATCCGTACCATGCACTTGGCTAGGATTTGGGTCAAATTTACACAAATATCTTTGATGGGGCCCAAACACTTCACTCTACTAGAGTCAAAAGAATATAAATCCTTATATGATGCAGTTGTCTCTAGGCCTAATTTTCCCATGATCCTTTGTTGAGCCTCAAAATTGTGCTTTCTTTCACCTCATTTTACCTCATTTTCCCTTGTCCATTGCTATCTTAGACCCAATTGATCAATGAATATAGTTAAGAGTACTTCTAGAATGATTGCAAGTGACTTGCTAAGTTTTGTGATTTTTGCCATTGTAAAGCATTTTTTGGCCCGGAACTAGTTTTGCGGAATACGATTTAAAGTAATAACGACGATTAACATTTGTCTTCATGTTTGAGTATGTTCCGAGGTGGCCTCTTGAGAAAAACCGCATATGGGCACAGTCCCGTCATGTCTACATGGTTCGTTGCTCATCGTGGAGGGAAGAAAACGAATTCGTGTGGTTTTGAACGTGGGAACACATTTAGGAAGGAAGACTTCTATTCGTTGTCTCGGTCCGGATGTTTCTCTTCACGCAGCCATAGAATCCTAACGTATTAGATAAGGAAAGACGGTGTTCTTTGAATTGTTGCAATTATTGTTATGTGCATTGCTTTATAAACACTTGGGAGGCAAGGAAATTTGTGTTAGAGAATTTTTATGTTAGATTTGATGCTAGATTTTGTTTAGACTACATGCTACATTCACGAAAACGCAGTGTTGTGTTCAACTATTTCATCTTTAATGGAGTAGACGTGTTGTTTTGAAAAGCGTGATTTAATTTGGGTTAGTTAGTTGGGTGGTAGGGGGCCACAACACTCTTGCACGGATTTATTTGCGTAAATTAGATAAGTCCCCTAGCTTCCTTTACATTTTGCATTTGAATTAATAGTTGTTTTAATTAGCTACGTCGTACTCATTCTAACTCTTCCACAATAAGACGCTCTTCCCGAAAGACTATAATGATGAATGATGAATGACTATGGTATTGTAGGATTGGGAGTTGGTTATAGTTGTTTTAACTAGCTACGTAGTTATATTCATTCTAACTCTTCCACAGAAGAATTCTTCCAAGATTATAATGATGAATGATGAATAGCTACGATCTTGTGGGATTTGGTTGTAGTTTTGTTGTTCACTATCATGATTACACTTTTTTTCTAATCACTCTTCCACGAAGAAACTCTTCAAGAAATTCTTAAGAAGTTCAAGACATATTAGTGATAATGAATGATTTAGTTGTGTGTTTGTACTAAGTATCATCTCGTTCTTGCTCTTAAACGCTTGCCCAAGCCATCATAATGACGAGTAGGATATGGATATGATATCTTAGTTTTTCATTTGCTTTACGTACTTTATGTTGCATACACTCAATTACCTTGGTCAAGATTGTTCTAACTCTTCCAAAAGAAAGAACTCTTCCAAAATATCAATAATGATGGACAAAAGAATTGTGTAACTTCATAGAATAATGCATGATAGCATAGTTAGGATACTCACGGAGTTTAATTGCACTTAACTCATGTTGAGTTACTTTGTTTTTGAGTTTGATGACTTATAGTTCGGCATTGTTCTAGATTAGTGGCATCTTAAGTTCATTTTTAGATTAACTCATTGCACTTGCACTTCATTGATTGTCATCCTTTGCACAATAGATTACTTCGATTCTTCAAAATTAACAAGGCAGCCTTCATTATTCACAAACATCTTCTTGTTCTAAAATCACAAATGATCTACTTCCCCTTGAAACGAAAGACAACATCACTACTCAAGGCACAGACCATCTCTGCAATTTCATGTGTTTCATAAGCAGTCCTCCTCAAAAGCCTACTTTGAAAAGAAATCAATAACTTTTGAGTAAAGGTTTTGTGACATTCAATTGAATTGCGAATAAAGATAAGACTAGTTTTAGAATAAAAGATCTTATGATGATAACAATGTATTTCCCTCTAATTATATTTTAAATCTCTAATCAAAGACAAAGTATTGTCATTGTAAGATAGTTGTTTCATTTGTTTATTTAAAGGATTTGCATGCTTAGTGATCATTTCTCCAAATTTAGTTTGTGTTTTGAATCATTTGTTTAAAAGTCATTATCTGGCTTGCTTTTACTTTGTCATAGTTTAGATTTAATTTTGCTTGATGTTTCCAATTACATTTGCCATTTGTCATTCCATCAATTAGGCTTAACTGTGTTTTGATGTGACTCCTTTCATTAGCTTTCTAGACATTTTTCCCTTGCAAACATAAAACCACCAAAAAGACCAAAACATCATGTCATTACAAAAGACAAAAAAAATCACAAAACACTACACACAACGAAGCATTCAGAAACAAGTGCCTAGGTACATACGGTACACTTCACTTAAATGCAGGTTTTAAATCACGGATTGACAATTAAATGAAGCTCGGTTTAGGAGACTAGATTGAGACCAAACATTTTGGCGCCATTCTTTCGGGAAGTGAAAACAAGGTAACCTTTGTTCTTAGCATCCAAAAAATTTGTCTTGGTAAGGAGAGATTCAGGGAAGATTTATAAGCGGCGAGGAGGCGGTTGATTTCTGGAGAACACCACTTGTTTCATCTGGATCCGAACTAGTACACCTTCAACTCAAACCATCTTCCATCGCCCTACTGATCCTGAGCTTCTAGAAGATATAAGGTCACCTATTCCATTAGAGAAACCTTCCACTTCATCCTTGAACTGCCATGAAAGAATATCTAAAAAATCTTGTTGAGAATACAAACCTTTCTACTTCCACGGAGGTCAACCATGGTAGAAGAAGGAGGAGGGAGGAGTTTTTAATGGAGCACACACATTATTTGGAGGTAGAGGTAGAGGGTAGAGGAAAAGGAGGAGTGAGGGTGCGGATGGAAGGGTAGAATAGGAAAGCTCTTTTGGGTTCCTATACTTGATGAAGAAACCAATACAACCATGAAAAACATTTCACCCTGCGAAAATACTTCAAACTTCTATGGACTTAAAGTGAAGATCCACCAGAAACTTTCTTATTCGATTTTAAGTGCGTATGGGACTTATGACTACTTACAATATGCTCAAAAACTGAAAATTATTTCTTCAACTTTGAAGGGAGCGACATTGAAGTGGTTTATGAACCTAATCGATGTTCTATCGAGAACATGGGGAAGATATGAAACAAGCATTTCTAGAGAGATACTTGGATTATTGTATGGGGTTAATCATAAGGAAGAAGTGTTCAAGATGTTACAAAAAGTGAAAATTTGGAAGATTTGTTGGAAAGATTTCATTACAACATCAAAGGAAAAAATCAATCTAGATCAAGACACCTTAAAAGCTCTTTTGTTGAAAACAATTAGGGATGAATGGTTGGATATCCTAAACATGATGGGAAAGGGATATCACAACTCACATTACCTGAAATATCTAAGTTATGTATCAACCTTTCAAGGGAAATCTACATACCAAAAAAAAAAAAAAAAATCTTCACTCTTCCACAAGAGCAAATAAATATACAGGACGATCGTAAGATCAGAAATAGGACACATGCTTGATGATTTTAAGTCGGCAGCATCTTAGGGAGTCTTAGTGAACAAATAGACACCCTCGGGAATACAAAACAAGCAAAAGGTAGATACGATGCCTTGGCAATCTTTTGTCCCAAATGTGAAAGAAACATGCCGAAAGTGTCCTTTAGATGTAAAAAGTTGTAGAGACCCGTGTCATTTTATTGAAAAACATGAGACTAAGAGCTGTCCTTCTCTTCACGAGGTCTCAAATCTATCTTTCGGAGGAAACTCCTACGACCTCTCACGATCTCTTAACTTTGTATCTAGAAGACGTAGCGGGGACAGTCCTCGACCACGGGATTCCATGATCAAATGTATAATCAACCTCCACCTTGAAATTCTTAGCGACAACCTTGGCCCCAATTTCAAAATCAATCTCAATCTTGGGCACAAGGAACACAAAGTCTATGGAAGATGTCTCCATATTATCGGTGTCCACCATCCTATCCACCATATCTACATTTTTATCCTCAAAATCCTCAACAAAATTTCCCTCAAAATTCTCCATAAATCCTCAACAACATCATCGGGAACCCACCACATCAAAATCAACCGCCATTACCATTCCTCAAAATCCAGTCAATTCCCGTCGACCCCACTGCAAACCCCAATAATAAGAACCCTCGAATACATACATGATAGAAGGACAACAATTTCCAACTTATTTAATTACTCCTCTAGACCTTAGTGATGTTCAACAGGTGCGGAAGGATATGAGAAGAGAGCACGTGATCATACAAGAACAAGATAGTTAAGGAAGACTCTACGGGTTAATAAAAGTCTTGAGGAAGACACATCCTTTCAAAGCCAAAACATTGAAAAACTAAAACAAAAAGATCCAATAAATCCAACTCCTGGCCAGTAGAGCAACCATCCACATCTACTTCTATACCTCCCTTCCCGGAAAGATTACGAATTGATAAAGGTGTAGAAAAACAAATCATATTGCCTAATTATGATTTCTTAGATGAATTGAGAAATGTTTGCATTAAAAATTCCATTGTGCAAGCCACTCCAATCCCAATTTTAGCCAAAACAATAAAGGAGTTGAGTATGAAGACAACAAGAAAAGAATAAGGAAGCAAGAAAATTCAAGTGGTAGGACAAATAGCCAGGACATTATGATGGGCAAGATTAACATTTCAGTACCTTGACCCGAAAATCAGGATGTCAAAATTCACATCAATGGAATTGAAAATTCAAAACACACTCATTGACTTAGGGCAATAAATATCATGAGTAGACAAATCATGGATAAGTTTGAAACTTCCTAATCTTCTCTTACCACCTTACACTATTACAATTGGCAGAGATGAATGTGTGATGGGACAGTTGGGGTAATAGAAGACATTCCAGTGTCCTCGACTCTTGGGGGTACCCTATGGATTTCATGATCTAACTCCCAAAGAATAATGCCAGGAGGCCATCCTGGTATGTACTAGGAAGACCTTGGTTGGCACTGGGCGGTGCTTTTATTAGTTGTGGGTGCGGTGATGTATGTTTCTGATGGTAGTTCAACTAAAAATTCACTTTATGTCACTCATTAGGACAATTATAGATCTAGATGACACTCAATGGATAGAGGATGAAGAAGATTTACAACCACTCTTCACAATTTCCAAAATTAGTGAAGATAATCCAAATTACGAATACTCTAGAAAACTTTGAATCCTCTCCGGAACACAAACATGAATCACTTCCAAGAGGGATCCAATATTGAGTTTTTGTCATCTAGGCAGATGTCTCTTCATTCTATGGACAAATTTGGCGGCTCTACAAGTGAAATTTTCCAGTGAGAGAACTCATGAACATAAACAAAAACCTAGAAAAATCTCAACAAGAAGAGTTAGTCAAAGTATTAAAGGAGACATTCTTAACATATGCATGGGAATACTGTGACATGAAAGGGATAAGTCCCAAGACTTGTACTCATCATCTATGTAGAGGCAAATTGCAAACCAATCGAGGAGCTGACCTCAAAGACGGATGAATCCAAATCTTAGGGAAATTTTCAAGGAAGAATTACACAAAAATTGTTTAAATGTTAATTTCATCTATCCTATTTAGGATAGTCGGTGGGTTTCTCCTTTGGTGGTGTGCCAAAGAAAGAAAAATGGAAAATGGTGTGTGTTGACTACGAGAAGCCCCGAATAAAACTGCTCTTAAAGACCATTTTTTCCCTTACGGATTTCATAGATCAAGTATTAGATACATTAGGCGGCAAAAGTACTTTTCATTCTAGATGGGTTTAGTGGTTACAATCAAATCCAGAAAGTAGCACTTGAAGACCAAGATAAAACCACATTTACTTGTCCTTGGGGTACCTATGCCCTCACAAGGTATTGCCATTTTGGATTATGCAATGCTGCCAACATTCAAGGAAATGAGTATTAGAATTTTCGGATCTAATGCACTTGTTTGTGTAGAGGTGTACATGGATGATTTCACAGGTTGTAGGGATACATTTGAAGAAACTTTAGAAAACTTGGAAAAGTCTTAAAAAGATGTCGAAAGCAAACCTTTCACTTAGTCATGAAAAATGTTTTATGATGTTTATTGAAAGGTATTGTTTTAGGAACCACATTTCGAGGATGGGATTAGAGTTGATGAGGCAAAAGTTGAAGTCATTTCTAACCTATCCATTCCAAGTTTTCAAAGAGATGTTAAATTTTTCTATGATTTACGGTACTATCGAATTTATAGAAAACTTCACCAAAATAGCATCTCCTCTTCAAATTACTCACCAAAGATTGTGAATTCCAAGTGGACTTCGATTGCAGGTTATTTTGAAACCACGACAAAATTTCTGAAGCATCTATATTAGGGGACCTAGCTGGAAGTTACCTTTTCATATACGAGATGCTTGGATACGACTCTAGGAGAAGCGATGTTGGTGCAGAAGATTTAATTCCCTATGCCATCTATTATATCGGTAAAAATTTGACTCTGAGGTTAAACTATCTTGTGGCGAAAGAGTTTTTAGGCTTGTTGGCTTCATGCATAAACAAGTTTAGACACTATATAACGAGGAGGCTATGAAACTTTTGTTCTGGCCCAGTCATTAACCATTGAATACTTAATGAATAAATCAATCACTAATGGCGGAGGAGTTATAAGATGGTTATTGCTATTGCAAGAATTCAACATTACTATTCTGAATGGGCACGGAAAACAAAGAAAACAACGGCTTAGTGATTTCTGCTGTCCAGAATCCAAAATATCAAATATGACACTGCGGTTGAAGATCAATTTCACCAGTGAATATCTTTTTGCAATATCTACTCAAACTCATGGTTTCTTGATATTGCCAATTATTTGGTTCGGGAAAATTTCCTTCAATTATGAATGCAAGGAATAAAGAAAAATCATTAATGATAGTGCAAGATATTCATGGGTCGGCTAATGAGTTGTACAAGACGGGTCGATTTGATCATTAGAAGGTGTATTCGTGAAGATGAGATGAAATTCTCAAGGCATGTCATGATGAACCTTGTGGCGAGACACTGAGATAAGAGGGCAGTATAAGATCCTTAATTTGGGATATTATTGGCCATCTTTGTTTAAAGATGCAAGGGAGTATGTCAAAAGGTGTGTGGGGTTGCCAAAAGGGTAGGAAACCTTCAACCAATTTGAGATGCCATTACAACCTCGGGTACACATTGAACCTTTTGAAAAATGAGCTTTGGATTTTGTAGGACCTATTAGTCCTCCCATCAAGACAAAAAGAAATATATATTAGTTTGTGATTATGTTACTAAGTGGGTGAAGCTAAACCATTACTTGTTGCTAATGAATCATCTGTGGTTAATTTTCTTTTTTGAGGATATTTTTACTCGTTTTGGTGTCCCAAGGAAATTGTTACGGATGGGGTTCAATTTACACATCAAGGCTAGTGGAGCAAATGATGGAAAACTACAAAATTAGACATAGAAAAACTACTCCTTATCACCCACAAACAAATGGTCAAGTGGAATCTACCAATAAAGTCATTGAAGGAATCCTAACAAGGCATTTCATTTACATAGAAGAGATTGGGTAGATAGGCTTCACGAAGCCTTGTGGGCCTATAGAACTACATGGAGAAACACAGCAGGCCATACTCCTTATGAGCTTGTTTATGGAAAGCAAGTTTTGTTTCCCATAGAGTTTAAATTCAAACCTTCAAGATGGCAGGTCAGCTGGAGACTTGATTTAACGGAGGCACAAAAGCATAGGCAGAGCAAAATTAATGAATTGGATGAGATCGAGACAAGATGCGATTTAGAAAACAAGTCTGGTCAACGACCAAAGGCTAGATGGCATGACAAGTACATCAAGGAGAAGAAATTCAAAGAGGGTAGGCAGGCTCTCTTGTTTGATTTAAGAGATCGGAATTTTCAAGCGAAATTTGGAACACATTGGCTTGGGCCATATGCATTGTTAGAGTGCAGTAATGGGGGCGATGTAAAAATCGAGGAACTATAGATGAAGAAGAAGGTCACTTTTCTTGTGAATGGTCACTGGTGACTATACCACAGCCACTCTCAAGAGAAGAGTTTGTCAAGAAGTTTCAAGAAAACGATGATGTGAAGTTAATGAAGAAGAGTCTCTTCTTCATCGGCTTGATTAAATTTTAAGAGCTTACATTTTCTCTTTTGAAAATAAATAAATAAATAAAGGTATAAACATGAAAACCAATCATTTGTTGGCATGTTTATACGAAGAAAAGACATCAGGGTGAAAATCGGAAGTCTCTACACGACACTCTAACTTTTCCCATGTTGTTACCTGGCAATTTATTACAAAAAAAAAAAAAAATCATAAGTTGATTCCATGAGTACTTATGATTCATTTCATTCATTTTCACTCCATCCATATTCATCCATACTCCCATTTCATTCCACCATTCATATTCACTCCATTCATTCATTCATCTCATTCATCCTCCCATCCATCTCATTTTCATGTCAAAATACAAAATTTGATGTCTTGCTGTAAGTGAATAAAACATGTCATGAATTGCAGTACAGTTCTTATGTTCTTTCACTCCATTTCATAAACTGAATCCATTCCATTTCATCATTCACTTCATACATATCATAACTCATGATCCATCTTCATTCATACCATATAACATTTCACCTATATTCCAAAAACACTCCATTTCGTGATTAAAATGCTCTACAGGAACATTCTGCAGCTCAACAGACATTCTGCAGCTGATCAGCCTTTCTGCAGCCAGACAGTCTTTCCGCAGCTACAAACTCTGAAGGCATCAATCAGCAGACATTAGAATTGCAACAAAATGACCTAGTGTATCCATGAATCAAAAGCATCAAGAAAATTATGAAGACTCTTCCAAAGGTGAACAAGAAGACAAAGACTACAAAAATCAAATGAAAGGCAGAGGTAACAAGTTTAAATTATAATGGAATTTCATTAAAGTTTAGCATAGTTTTAGTTATGGATTGTTCGAAAAGGTTGTTTTAATTATTTTTATTGATCAAGACCAATAAACCCTCCACAGACTTTGGATTAAAACCTCTCAATTCAAATTCCATATCCGACATCATTTAAGCGGTTAAAATGGTCGAGGTATTTGAATTCTTCACGTCTCTTAACCAAATCATTCAATGATGATTCCCTCTGCCGTCGTAAAAATCTCCGCCATCTCTTCAATCATTAATTCATTCCCTCCACCTCACTCCACTACTTCATTCCGTGACCACTGCCATCACTCCATTCTGTAGCCGGCATTTCATTCCGTAGACAGAGATATTCTTATCACCGAGAGCAGAGCCAAAGGATATCAGTTTGAATAGCATTGAGCATTGTAAACTCAGAGCAGAGCAAAAGGGTAAATTCAGAGGTATAGCAGCGTGAGAATTTGAAGCCACTTGATTCCGTGGGTAGACAAAGTATCACTGTGGGCAGAGATTGAGCATTTTCACTATAAACACAGAAGTGTAGCAGTGTGGAGTTTGAAGTATTTTGTCACTAGGAGACAGAGGTGTTGCAGTGTTGAATTCGAAACCATTTGCTACCAAGAGCCAGAGGTATTGCAGTGAAGAAGTTGAAGCCAGTTGTCACTGTCAAACAGAGACATATCAGTCCAAAGTTCAATTGTCAACAGAGGCATATCAGCCCGAAGTTTTGAAACTGTTGCCACTATCAATCAGAGGTACGTCATTCCAAAGTTTGAAGCCATTTACATTCAGAACTTGAAGCCATTTCAATTTGAAGGTGAAAGTCATTGTTTTTGTGGGTAGAAGAGTGTTAATTTGAACATTGAAGAAGCAATCATGGGTTTCATTGTAAGGACTGAACCAGTGGGTTCAAAATATTTAGAAGGCTACCCTCAATGCAAAGAAATGTTACAACAAATAGGATGGCTTCAATTTTTTGAGAAATTTAATGGCTTCCACAAGGAAGTCACTAAAACATTTGCAAGATCATTTCAAGGAACTGAAGTTGAAGTGGGAGATGTCAAATTTACTGTCACTGAAGTTTTCATTGCAGAGGCTACAGGGTTGCTCAGAACTAGAGAGAGATGGTTCAAAAATAGAGAATTCCACAATGAATCCTGGAAGCAAATTTTAAAATCACCAGGTATGGATGTCACCGTATTTAAGAAAGGAATTCCCAGTTCTGCATTGAAAAATAAATGGAGAAACATACTACTTCTTCTGCAAAAATTTATTACATGTGAGGGTAGATATGGGACATTTTATGTCTACCACATTAGAATGATAATGCATTTTCTGGGGGAAGACTTAAACCTACCATATTTCTTGCTTCAAAGTCTGAAGAAGATGGCTTCCTGTGTTCAAAGAAGGGTTCAATTTTTAGAGACAACCCTATATCATCATGGTTTGGTCAAAATTTTGATTGAACATCATCTAGCTAAAACAAATGATACATGGGACGATTTCTTGATAAGAAATCATTTTGAAGAGCCAAAAGAACCCTCACTGGAACTACAGCCTACAAAGAGAAGTAGGAAATGGAGGGCTTCAAAAGTTGAAATTGACAAAATAGTCCAAGAGAGCAGTGAGGAAATCATTTTAGAGAAGCTGACCCAAATCAAGAGGCAACTTAAGAAAGAGAAGGTAATTAAGAAATCTGCCACAGAGAAAGGAGAGGGATCCTCTCAGCCAAGGAGAAGCCACAGACTAAAGGAAAAACTAAAGAACACTCAAATAAAAAAAACAGGGGTGATTGATATAGAAGATGAGGAAACATCCATGGAAGAAGATGCTGAAGAGGATTTTTATGAAGGAACCCCTGAAATTGACCCTGCTCAACAAGAAATTTATGACTATGTTGAAACTTTGGAGAGGAGAGCTTCAGAAAGCAGAGAGAGAACCCCCAGTCCTCCACTATCTAAAATAGATATATTAAGAAGGGATAGGTATGAGTTGGAATTACTGAATAGACACATCAAAAATGAGAATGAAATTCTCAAGGATCAAGTCAAGCTCAAAACTGATATGAACTCAACCTTATCCCTCCATATAAACAAAGTGGAAAAGACAAATGGGAAGTTGAAGAAAAGGAACAAGAAACTAATCAGGGCACTCACCAACCTAAGGTTCAAACTTGTTATCAGAAAACCCAGAAGATCTCTAGCTTCCAGACAAAGGAGAAGAAGAGGATTAGATGTCCTTGCAGAAGCCTCTGAGTTCATAGGATAATTTGCATGAGGACATGCAAAGAGACAGCAGTGGGGGTATGTTGAGCCTCAAAATTGTGCTTTCTTTCATTCCATTTTACCTCATTTTCCTTTTCCATTGCTATCCTAGACCCAATTGATCAATGAATATAGTTAAAATTACTTCTAGAATGATTTACATGACTGACTTGCTAATTTTTGTGATTTTTTCCATTGTAAAGCATTTTGACCGGAACTAGCTGCAGAATGCAGACATTTCGTAGCTAACCGGCGATTCTGCAGCTATCTTCACGTTTGAGTATGTTCCAGGTGGCCTCTCAAGAAAAACCGCATATGGGCATAATCCACGCCATGTCTACATGGTTCGTTGCTCATCATGGAGGAAGAAACGAATTCTGGGTATGGTTTTGGAACGTGGGAACACATTTAGGAAGGAAGACTTCTATTAGGACTGTCTCAGTCCAGATGTCTTTTCTTTTTCACGCAGCCACTTCAAGAGTCCTAATGTGATTCCGATAAGGAAAGACAATGTTCCTGAATTGTTGCAAATATTTTTATTTACATTTGTTATATAAACACTTGGGAAACCGAGAGCTAGGTTAGATTTTGATGTTAGATTTTATGCTAGATTTTGTTTAGATTCTGTGCTACATTTCTGAAGACGCAAAGTGCTATGTTCAAGTTCTTTCATCTTTAATGGAGCAGCCAGTGTTGTTTTGAAAGCGTGATTTAATTTGGAGTTGAATTCCGTCAGGTGGTAGAGGGCCCCTGCCTCTTGCACGGATTTATTTTGCGTAAATTAGATAAGTCTTCTAGCTGCCTTTACGTTTTGAATTTGAATTAATAGTTGTTTTAATTAGCTACCGTAGTTGTACTCATTCTAACTCTTCCACAAGAAGAAGCTCTTCCAAAAGACTATAATGATGAATGGGAAATGACTATAGTATTGTAGGATTAGAAGTTGAATTCATAGTTGTTTTTAATTAGTTACTGTAGTTGTACTCATTCTAACTCTTCCACAAGAAGAAAGCTCTTCCAAAAGATTATAATGATGAATGGGAAATGGCTATAGTACTGTAGGATTTAGTTGTAATTTTTGTTGTTCACTATCACAGTTACACTTGTTCTAATCACTCTTCCACAAGAAGAAACTCTTCCAATAAATTCTTAAGGAGTCCAAGAAATGACCGTGATAATGAATGATTTAGTTGCGTGTTTGCACTAAGAACCATCTCTGTTCTTGCTCTTAAACGCTTGTCCAAAATATCATAATGATGAGTGGGATATGGATATGATGTCTTAGTTTTTCATTGCTTTCAGCCTTTACATTTTCATTTGCACTCAATGACACAGTCAGAATTGTTCTAACTCTTCCAAAAGAAGGAACTCTTCCAAAATATCAACAATGATGGACAAACAGACTGTATAATTCCATAGAATAATGCATGATAGTATAGTTAGGATACTCCGGAGTTTCATTGCACTTAATTCATGATTCAGTTATTTTATTTTGGGTTTGATAATGACTTGTAGTTTAACATTGTTTTAGGTTAGTAACATCTTAGGTTTGGTTGTAGTTCAACTCATTGCATTTGCACTTCACATTCAATTGTTATTCACTGCACATTAGATTATTTCAGTTGTTAGGATTAACAAAACAGCCTTCACTTTTCACAAACCTCTTCTTGTTCTAAAATCCATAATTAATCTATAACCATATGAACAGAAGACAACATCATTTTAAGGCCTGAAGTACCTCTGCAATTTCCTCATCATTTCATAAACAGAGCTCTCCCTCAAAAGACTACTTTGAAAAAAAAATCAATAACTCTTGAGTAAAGGTTTTGTGACATTCAATTAAATTGCAGAATAGAGTTAGGAATTAGCTTTAAAGTAGAAAATCTTATGGTGATATCAATGTTTTACTCCAAACATACTTCAACAAATCTCTAATCAAGGACAAGATGTTGCATCATTATAAGTTAGTTGTTTAAACTGTTTAGTTAGGAAGATTTGCATGCTTAGTTGACCATGCTTCAAGCTCTCTCTCTCAAATGCCTTTGATGAGATAATTTCACAAGTTTAGTTTGTGTTTTGAATCATTTGCTTAAAATTCATTATCAAGCTTTGTTTCTGATTGGTCATAGTTTAGATTTGATTCTGTTTTTAGTATTCCAATTGCATTTTTCATTTGTCATCCATCAATTAGGATCCACTCTGTTTTTAATCATCAGCTCATTTCCATCAGCTTTCTAGGCATTTTCCTTATGAACATAAAACCACCAAAAGACCAAAAACATCATAAATCATCACAAAAGACCAAAAACATCACAAAACACTACACACAACGCATTAGGAAACAAGTACCTAGGTACATACAGTACACTTCACTTCAGCAGTTTACAAATCCTGGTTGACAATTAAATGAGCTCAGTTTAGGAGACTAGATTGAGACCAAACAGACCCTGCAACTTTCTCCTTGCAAATAATGCAGTTCTGGAATATGGACTACGCTATAGGCTCTAGAGCATGATGTGGCCTCAAGCCAAGATCTAAAAATGAGCTCCCCTCATCCAATACTCTCTTGCCAATGGGATAGAAGACTTTCCCAGTGAAAAGAGGCACTAGAGTGGCTTAGATCTGAGCAGATATAGCCTCCACTTGCTGCAACTTACAAAGACAACCAAACCATCAACATGATCTGCATTGTAATTGGAAGAAGAGCTTGGCCAAATTCCTGATAGTGGTCAAGAAATGCAAGACTCCTCCAAGAGGCCTCTCAAGGAAGAGGTGGGATTCCCGATCAGGAACACCCTAGTGCTAAATAGAACTATTCTCAGCTAAACAGCTAGAGAATGAGAAGTGTCTAAGAAGAAAAATCCTTCAGATAATATCATCAACCCCTCTCATGTTTTCCTCCTCCTCCTTAAATAATATGGAATCCTTGCCAAACCCTAAACCATCTTAAGAATTTAACTGCATTCACATGATTAGCCTCCAACTAAAACTACACTGTGCATCTAGGTGGTTCAATGTATCTAGAAAGCGTTGTTGATTTGGTCCAGTTGACCCAATCAAATGACTTAATCCCTTTCACACATAAGGGTTTTTTGCTAAGGCAACCCATATTTAGCCTTTTTTACATGGGCATTGATTTATTTTTCTGTTTTAGGAGTTTAATTTATCCTCCTTTACAATTTTATTCTTGCAACTAGAAAATGAAAACAAAATAGTATATTCCTATTAGCTTGGGATAATTAGGAAAATTATAGTCCTCCCCTCCAAAATGTTGCTTGTCCTCAAGCAAATGATAAGGTGAGTGCTGCAACTCATCTCCTCCTCCATTGGTGTCACAAACAAAGGATAAGCTTCTCTCATAAGCTAAGTGATCACCAAACCATCCATCCATGACTTGTTCCAACAATGATCTCATGAGATGCAAACAACTCATCCCATAAGGAAACAATAAATCACATGAAACAACCATGTTTTTCCCAATTCCCTCCCTAAAATATAAGACAGAAAGTACAGGGAGTGTAGTCATCTCATAGGGCACATGCATGCCTTCCCTCCTTCCTCCATACATCCCCATAAAAAGAACAAGTACATCATCAATATAGGGGATCAAAACAATGTGAAAACAATTAGAAATTTGTGCACATGGAGGTGGATCATAGTCCCAAATGTTGAACCAGCGCAGAGCATCCCCTGCCTGCATCAAACTAAGATGTGGTAAGTGTTTTTCCCACCACTTACTTGTTTCCCATACCATCTCACCATAGCTGAAAGTGTGAGATATATTTGGTGCCTTTGGGAAGCACCCATCATGATGAAAAATATCCCTTGTTCTTCCAAGGGAGTGGCCCAATTCAGAAATTTTTGGGACCCAAGATTGGCCATGAGGCTTACAAAATATATTACTTCTCCTTGGAGTCATGGCCTACAAAAAATGGTGTAAAAATGCATGAAATTAGAATATAAAACACATGTACTAAGAGCATGCTCTTCACCAACAATCCTCCTCCTATCAATGGAGTGGTGCATAGATCTACTCTCTTCTTCAAGGGAAGAAAGAGAGGGCTGATTTAAATCTTCCTTAGAGTCATGTTGCTGCTCCAACTCCACAAGGTCCATGCATCTCTGACAATGCTGATATAGTTCTCTTTCAAAGCCCTCCCAATAATAGCTCCTCAAAATGATATTGTTGAGCTTCAAAGAATAGGTGTGGCTGAAATTGAACTCTTCATAAGCCCTCTATAGTAACTTATCCTTGAGCTTGGAAGCTCTAGACAAGAATATCCTACCATGATTATAGATGACTCGATCAAGGATTGAATAGCTCTCTTCATGCAACCAGTCATCAAGAATCATGCAAGTATGAAGATCCTTGGAATATTTCACCAGCAGTTGGGATTTCCAATAGGGATCTAATGTGCCCAACAATGACAGTGCTGATTGGGTGTCATCTGAAGTGTCTTCCATGTTGTTGTTCTTCTCCTTGACATCTCCCATGTCAAAGGTGTATGTTGGAAAGCCAAGCTTCCCATTTTCCTCCTCCTTGGCATCTCCCATGCCAAAGGTACAAGGTGGAAGGTTGCCAGTCCTTCCTTGCTGCCATCCTTGCTCATGCATATGCTCAAAAGAAGATGGAAGTTCTTGGAAGTTAGTCTCCCATGGGAGGATATCATCTATCCAAAACCTCGGTTTTTCCAAATTATGCATGTGTGACCACCATCTCTCATCATGTATGGAAGAGGATCCTCCAAACAAGTTTGTCTTCTGATTCAAGGATTGCCTTCCTTGCTTCATGATGGTGTCAACCTTCATTCTTGCAACATCTTTTCTCAGCGCAGTATGAGATGAGAGAATGGATAGTGATGTTAATGGAAAAATTATTTCCCTCTCCTTGTACTATCCCCATACTCTCAGCGCTGAAGCATGGTCTTCTAATGCTCCCTTCCTTATTGGATATATGAAAGAAGCATCAATTCATGAAACATATTTCATCAAATATGAATAAGGTGGTATCCCAGGTGGTATACCACAAGATAATGATGTCTCATTGCTCATTCCCATGTGAACAACAAATGGAAACATATCATGACTGCTTCCACTACACAAATCCATCTCTGATTTCTGTGTGGAAGTATCATGATAAGGAGAAGTTGGAGCAACTCCCCCATCTTCTTCTTCAAAACCCACCTTTTGCAAGATCTCATAGTCTAAGGTGCTCCCTTTAGATGCAGTTAAATCATGAACACCCATCATCTCCTTGGTGTCAAGAGTCTTGATCACAAAGGACTGATCCATCATAGTGTATGTTCCAAAAAGTGGATGCAGTGTTGGAACACATTTCCTTCATTGTTTTGTCTCTTTGTCTATCAAAATAGACACACGCTGCTCATCCTCTTCATGTATAGGATCCTTGGGGCCTTCTTGAAAAGATACAAGAGCCCTCTTAGTGGAAGCTATGGCTTCATCTCCATCTCTCAATGAAATTATATCTCCTTCTGCTGTCATAGCGCTGGAGGAACCTTTTAGTTCTTCTTCTTTCTTATCCTCATCAATGGATCATGCCTCATCAATAAGAGATCCTTTCTCTTGATCTCTCCTTGAAAATGGAAAAATAATGTATTATTCTTGAGAATAAGGTCCTTGCGGAAGTGGGGCCTTTGACCTTGGCAAGTCATGTAGCATCTCTTTAACCCCTTCAACAATGTTCTGAAATGGACTTATCTTCATGGACCTTTCCATCTCATGCAAAGGTTCTGATATCTTGGGCTTAGTTTGTTTACCCACAAAATTACAGATGGCATAGAATCAAATCTTTTCACTAACCTACTAGTGAACTTTGCATAAGTAGAGATGTTTACATTTTTTAATGAAGAAGACTCAAATAACCACCAGGCATATGCTTTACCTTGGAGGTGCAGCACTGCTACTCTTATGGCTTCTTCTTCATAAATTGGATGCAGCTGAAAATATGTGTCCAACTTCTTTACCCAATACTTGGCTGAGCTCTCAGGTGACCCATCAAAAGTAGGTAGAAAAGTTCTACCCAAGGTGTGCTGCATGCACCCTCTTCTTCTCATAATTCTGCTGGATCTTCTTTCTTCTTTGAGTTGAAAAAACTCTGGGAAGCTTAGATGCTCTTTGAATCTTTTAGACTGAGATTCGTATTCTCAGAGATAGTCACCAAGAGTCTCCTCTTTTGGTGTCTCTCCTTCTTCTTCTCCTCTTGCAAGGAATGTAGGTGTGTTACAACGTTGTGGATCAGATTGTGTGGCTGAATGCTCATACAGATCATATGAAGTAGTGGGGCTTTATTCATGTGCAAACCTTTTCAAAAGATCTGCTTGCCTTTCATTCCTCACTCCCCTGATTTCATTCTTCAGCTCATGCATATTTTGGAACAGAGTTTTTGAAAACTATTTCCCTTTCAATCTTCTAGATGAAGGGTTTGGACCCTTGTCTTATGTGTCTTCAGTGTTGTTGTGGTCCTAGTGATTTGGTCTACTGGCATACCAAATGACCAAGCAACATTAGAACCACTTTGGGATATCAGGATATAGCCATCTTGGATCCAGAGAGGGATCTCTCTATAAAGGTAAAGAATAATGTATCTTTAAGGTTCAATTTAAGGTATTAGGCTAGTTATAAAGCACAAAGGGTTTTTGTTTTGTTTTTTTGGTTGGGAATCATTGACAGAAGGGTTTAGTGCAAGGTAAAGGAATGAGTAGTGAAGGATTTTCGGAAATGGGGAGATAATCAAAAGAGAATACAAGTCCATTGGGTAATGGGGTCATAAAAGGGTTTACTTGCAATTCAAATATCCAAGGCTTTCAAAGGGCTAGTCATCTAAAACAGAGGATCTCTTAAGATGATTAAATGGGATGAAACAATAAGGAGGTGAATGGGAATAACAAGGAAAACCTTCAAAGGTGACCACTTCGGAGTAAGTCAAGGAACATGGCACACCTTATACCTCTATGATAAATACTCATGATGAGGCTAACTTCAAGACAACAATCCAACAGTCCTCCTGACTACTTTCAGACAGTAGAAAACACTTAAGTTCAAACATAGAGTGAAACCTAAGATCAGAGAAAGACTTTTAACCTTCCCTGCTTTTGACATTCAACTCAGAGGGATCTTAGCAAATTTAACTGTTGGAAAGGGAGCTTAGGGGACAGGGCTAATCACCAAATCTCCCTACTTTCCTATTATTTTCAGCTGAACTAAACAAGAACATCAAAGAAACAAATTCTAAATTCATACATCAGTAAGCATGGGAAAACCAACTCTTTAACTGGTTAAATTATATTGAATTTGTTCTTAGATACACAAATAGCAGAAAAAATAAAGATAAGAATGTGCAGGAAGCATTAGGGTACTTACAACAGTATATCCTAAGCCAAAATTATTGTTTCTTATCAGAGAAAATGAACATAATGTAACACAGAGGGAAAACAATAACATAGAAGAGACACATCACCAATGACTTAAATCAAGATCCGATGAACATGCTTGTCATATTAGTAGAGCAAAACCAGTCACATACATTCTTGTCCAATAGCTTGATATCATCCAGAAATCATCTCCCAGCCTATTTACAACAACTACTCAAAGAACTCTAACTCAATAAAACAACTTACAATCAGTTAATTTCCAACCCTTTACAATGAATTTTCGATGAGTTATTATAGGTGAATGAGTGGTGGTAGTGGTAGATAGGACTTAAATGATTCATTAAGATAGAGGGGGAAGAAGTATTCGAATTCCCACTCTGTTTAATGGTTTTTCACTAACTGTGTGTACCCTTTAGATGAATTAGGAGTCTTTGTCAGTTTGACAATAACCCCTAGGGTATGTTCTGTGAAATAATTTCCTGACTGTAGTACTCTGTTTTGTCCTCTATGATAAGTAAGGTAGAAAAACTAGCTTTCAGGTCTTCCATGCTGTGCAACCAATGTACTGATAGTTTAGGAAATTCTGTCAGAATAATAACTGTTCTGGGGCTCGATGAAGAATAGAGAATGGGTAGTAGGAATTGGTCCTTTCTTCAGTAAAAGGAATGTTTTGCTGATATATCTTCTACGCTGCTTTAATCACTATTTTTCATTTAACCTGTGCTTCAAACTTCATTGAGTTTCCTTGACATTTTTTATGGTCTATGAATTGCACCTCTGTTTGTAGCTGTGGATTAGGCATCAAATCTTCAATGTTGCTAGTATGAATCTTTTGTCGGAAAAATACCACTTTAGCTACGCATAACAAATAGCCCTAACATCAATTATAGCTGCCAATATCTTCAAATCTACAGTTAGTTGATCCAAATAATGCTGCACAAATCCATATCTATGCATAAAAAGACATTATGCAGTGAAAATGAAATGTTGCTCCATACATCCAATAGATAAGACAAGAACAATATTTTTGAAAGAATTTTTATATTAAAGAGCACCTGAGAGGAAAAAAAGAAAGGTGTTTCCAATTCTCCTCAATGGGATGGGTTCTTGAAAGTCCTCAACATTTCAGATCTAAAATTTCTCTCTCTTGTTGGTGTAGAAAACCCAGACAAACATAGAACTCAAAGGGAGCTCATAAGGTAAATTATGGAGAATGTGACAATGATAATGGCTCAAAGTCAGACCAAGAGTATAGATCCAGAGTGATCTAATATGCAAATGAAAGGTGACAAATGAATGGGAAAACCCTTCTATTTATAACAAAATATTAGGGTACTCTAGAACTTGGTGCATGAATAAAATATTATTAACCAAATTCTAGAACCACCTTTTAGGAATATTTTATTATATTTATGGGAGGGAAAAGGATTTTTGACTTGGGTCAAATCCTTTATTTATAAATAATAAATAAATAAATGATTTATTTATTATTTTAAGGAAATGGTGGAAAAATAATTAAATAAATAATGATTTATTTAATTATTTATAAATGATTTAGTCAAATTTAACTAGGAATATTATTTAAATAAGGATTAAATAACTTATTCCTCGGAAATAATCAAATAAATAAGGATTTATTTAATTGATTTCCTTGTTTTGGGTTAAATATGACCAGGAATAATAATTAAATTGATGTTTAACTAATTATTCCTTGAGGAAATATAAACAAATATAGATTTTTTTATTATTTCCTTTTGGGGTTTCCTGTTTAGACCATAAACAACTTAATAAAGGTGTTTTAATAAGTTATTTCACATAGTGAAAGCAATTTTACTTAGGGTAAAATTGGTCTTACATGGTATACTTGGGTTCATCTAATGACAATAGGTTAGATGACCAAAAAACGGTGTAACAAATGTACTGTGCTAATCCCTTTGATCTTTAACTCTGATTTTCTGCAGTGGTGGTTTTGATGTCTGGGGGTTTGGTCGTGCGAACAATGGTCATGATCCACTGTTTGAGACATGAAACATATCCCTGCTGGTCCCTTTTGTATTTAATTATGCCACAGGGTCGTCACCCTGAGTTTTTTTGTCACCTTTCGTGACTGTGGGGCAAGCTGGGAAGGACCACCATTAAACCTGCAACATAGCGCAAACATGCTATGAAATCCTACGAATTAGGTTAGACTGCTTACAGAAGGTTTAGTTGGAGGGCGAGGAGCAATGCAGATGGTGATTGCAGCAGAAAAACGAGAAGAAAACCATGGCAGAGCAGCTAACCAGGTCCAATGGAGGTCTGGGTGCGATGAGGGACGTGGATCGTTAGATTAAGATGATCTACGGTGGAGATATCTCGATGAGCATTTCGGGAGAGAGATGGAGAGAAAATGAATGAGATCGAGATATAATATGCACCGTTCGATCTTAGAGATCGAAGGTTGGGATTAAAAACGAAAGCGACATTGCGGAGGGCAGCGGTATGGCGGGAAATCGAGGATGGTTTTCGTGTAAAAAAATGGGGGGAGGCGGTTTGGGATGGATGGAGTATGATTCCATACACTGGTCGACACGTGGATCCTCAATACCGCCCATTTCGAAAAATTTTGAAACGTTAAACCTCGGGCGCTAGGAATTTGTGATATGGAGTATATGCCGTCGGATCATGGGGTGTTGATCGGATGGTGCGGGTCGCATGCGATAGGCACAAAGATGCAGGGGTGGAAGACATGGTGGGCCATGTGGTGACGTGTGATGTTTGTCGTGTAGTGGGTGGAGGTTGAGGGACTAGGTGATGAGATGGCCGTAGATCTTCTCAGATCAACAGTCAGGATTACATCGCATGGTTGGGGGGTCGGGGAAAAGGAAAAGAACAAAGGGAAACAATTTTTTGCGATTGTGATGGCGGGGGCTAATTATAAGGCAAAAACATGGTTTTGTGGAAAGAGGAAGGACTGAAGGTGGAAGAAAAGGAGCTTATCACATCGGAAGATTAGGAGAGTAAAGGGAAGGCGAGGAAAAGGAAACTCTAATTGTGATGAGCGATGAGGGCGTAGCGCCTGGTCGTGGGGGGTGAGGTTATGTGAAGAAAGGGCTAAAGCTATAGGCCCTTTTGGGCTAATAACCCAAATGTTAAAAGGACTGCTTTAAGGCTTTTTGAAGGGATTTTTGAGGGCTTTTTGGCTTTCAGTAGAGAGAAAAGAAAAGGTTTTTTAAACCTATAGATGAATATTTGAAGGTTTAAAGGGGATTTAAGGCTTTTAGAGGCTAAATGGAGGGTTGAAAGATGAAAATAAGGCTTTATGAAAATGGGGGGGAATAAGTGAAAATAAGAAGTTTCAGAGGCCTTTGGAATAGATTTCTTTGGTGAATCATCATGGTTTTAAGATGGAAACAATAGTGAAGATGAAACTCCAGGATAGGAAAACCATAAGACTTTAAGGATGATAGATTTTCAAGGGAATTTATCACTTGAAGGCTTGATGACAAATTTAGCCACCTGCTTGCTTTGACAAATTATTATAGGTGGCTAACAGTGGCTCCACACGGGGATGGCATCTTCTTGAAGGTGTCAAGAATCTTAGATATAATATTTGGAAGTGGGCCAGAGCCCGGTACTTGATCATTTTTTTCTTCTTTGATCAACTGCTACATAAGTGAAGAGCATTATATTAGCAGCAATACTTCCCCAAACAACTACCTACCCATCCTACTGTCCTAACATTTTTTCTTCAAGGTGCACTTAGACTTGCAGATCTTCCTCATCATAATTTTTTATTGAGAGCAGGAAACTAATCTAAATCTAACCTTGTTCCTCCATGAGACCAGATTAAACAGTTGGACTCATAGCTTCTCTATCTAAACTAATATCTACTAGGATTAAACTGTCTGCCAGATTTTCATTCTCTATATTCTAAAACAGAAATTGAAAACAAAACCAAACCAGGATTAGACTATCTGATTTGCTGTGGGTCCATGGCATAAAGACAAGCTGCACATGAAATGAAACTTTTAGAAATTCAAAAACCAAATTTTTGAAGGCTAAAGATCTGAAATTCAAAAACATTCTTCCTTCTTGTTGTGACTCATATTTTGAGCTTTTTAGAGTCACCTTTCTTTCTTCATTTCAGCTCTAGTTTTGATCCTGTTAGAGCTGTTTTCTTCTTCTTTGCTGGTTCAAGTTTTGAGCATGTTAGAACCAGCCCTTTCCCTTTTTCTCTGGCTCAGGTTTTGGTCTAGTTTGAGCCATTCCTTTTAGAACTCCATAGGTTCAAGATTTGAGCTTGTCTGAACCTTTCTCTTTCTATATATATATATATTTTTAATATTTTTTCTTTTCTTCCAAAACGAAACAAAGCAATGATATTTACAATGGGAGTGAAAACTTTTGACTGAGTTCATCAGAAGTAATGCTTGAGCATCCTGCCATTGACAGGACCCAAAAACAAGTCTAAACCATCCATTTCTTGCAGAAAAAATGCATTGGGACCAATGGAAGATTGAATGATGTAAGTGCCTTGCCATAAATTGTCAAACTTGCCATGCTTACCCTTATCTTCCCTCCTAGAGTCCCATTTGAGTACCTTGTCTCCAATCTTGAAATCACAGGCCTTTGTCCTTTTATCAAACAACTTTTTGATATTCTCTTGTACTTTCTGAGCTCTGTTGTAGACTTCCTCCCCTGCTTGCTGGAGATGTATGGTTTGATTGATCCTCCTCACCATGCTATCTTCCTCTGACTGTATTTCTTGGACCAATTTTATCACCGGTACTCCTAAACTGGTAGGAAAAACTACATCTTCTCCATAAACTAGCTGATAGGGAGACATTCCAATGGATTTCTTTGTTGCCAACTTGTCTGCCCATAAAGCATGCACTAGCTTATTATGCCATGACTTTTTATTATCTTCCAGTAGCTTCTTGATGATGTTCACCAAACTTTTATTTGATGATTCTGCCAGCCCATTACCTTGAGGGTAATAAGCAGTGGAATGACCAAGTACAATCTGATATCTGTGGCAAAAATCAATCATCTTTTTGGAACCAAAGGCAGCAACATTGTCAGTGATAATGTTCCTGGGACAACCAAATCTAGATAGGATATGGTCTTCAAGGAATTTTATGATAATTGAATCTATGGCATTCCTAGAAGGGATGGCCTCTATCCATTTAGTGAAATAGTCAGTGGATGTGAGTATCCATCTATGTTGGGTAGATGAAGTAGGGTGGATTTCCCCTATGAAGTCTAGCCCCATTGTTGAAAAGGAGCTTCAACAGTGACTGGTTGCAAATGTGGCAGGAAACTATCATTTTGTGGACATCTTGGAAGAGGATGGGCCAGTAATAGCCAACTCTAAGGATTTTATTGGCAGTGGTTTTCTAGTAGAGATGGCCTCCACATTCCCCTTTATGAAACTCATGCTTGATCCTATCTACATCAACTTCAGGAAAACATTTAAGAAATAAACCATTAACATTTTTCCAATATAAAAATTCATTTAAAATGCAATAATTTCTAGCTTTCAACTTTAAAAACCTTGCCTTTGTCTTTGATAAACCAGGAGGAGCATTTAGATTGATAAGCACATACAAGATATCAACATACCAAGGTGAGTTTCAGAAATGATCTTCAACAATGGGAGCTGGTAACCCTTCATGTTCGTCCAAAGCATCTACCATATTTATGTCAAGGGCTTGTAAGTTAGATTCATCCATCAATTGTGCTAAGCCTTGACCCTTGATGAGTTTAGTGGGTTTGATTTCCAAATCATATTATAGTATCATAGCAATCCACTTGCCTCTTTTTCTATCTGGATCTTGTGACAAAATGTCTTTTACCACTATGTTAGGCACAAAGGCAATAATATGAGAATGTAAAATATAAACTCTGAAATCTTTCAAGGCCTTTACCAAGGCATAGGCCTGTTTCTCCATGATATTATATTTCAGAGGTGCATATCTTAATGCCTTGTTGAAAAATGCAATTGGTTGCTCTTGTCCTTCTGGATTTTTCTGTAATAGGATAGTAGCCACAGTATGCTCTGATGCAAATGAGAATATGAAGAAATCCTTAGTAAAATTAGGGCTGATGAGAACTGGTGCTCAGGTGAGTGCATGTTTTACCAGCTCAAAGGATTTCTTGGCTTCTAGAGTCCATTTAACTCCCACCTCCTTTTTAAGCATATTAGTCATGTTTCTAAGGAGTTCTACAAGGTTGGGTATGAACCTCCTCAAAAAATTAATCTTTCCAATGAAATATTGCAATTCCTTGATGTTTCTAGGGTGACTGATCTGTAATATACCCTTAACCCTTTTTGGGTCTATTTTAATCCCCTTTTCAGATATGATACGACCAAGAAGTTTACCTTCTTGGAGACCAAACAATGTATTTTTTGGATTTAAAGATAGCCCATACCTTCTGCATTTCTCAAAGAATTTTTTCAAATGTTTGTCAACGAAGGCAATCTTGAGTTGATCCTCTGGGAGTACTAATACCTGGTTGTATCCTGAAAAGCCATCTAGCAGATAAATCCTCTTAGAACCAACTACCCTTTGTAAGATGTGTTCCATTTTGGGCAAGGGATAATTTTCCTTTAGTGAGGCTCTATTTAAGTTTCTGAAATCGATACACAACCTAATTTCTCCTGTCTTTTTCCTTACAGCCACAAGGTTGGATACCCAGTATGAAAACCTCACAGGGACTATGATTCTAGCATCATGCATTTTCTTAATTTCTTTTTCTATCAGAGGTAACTGTACAGGGTTTATTCTATGCAGCTTTTGCCTAAAAGGTTTTTGGTTTTCTTTCAATGGAATCTTATGCTGGATGATCTCTGTGTCATAGCCCTTCAAATCTTCATAGCTCCAAGCAAAAACATCAACAAAATCATTAAATAAATTAATGTATTTCAGTTTGATATGTGCTGGAAATTTTTTAGATAATTTGATCATCTTAGGCTGGTCCTTACTGCCTATATTGCATTCTTCGATATCGGATTTAGTGGGTTCCATTGTTGGTTTCTTTGCCACATCATTAAAATCGAAGAGGTCTTCTAGAGGAGCCAGCCCTCGGGGTAAACCTTTATCTTTGGATTGTAGTACCTCTATGTCTTCCTTATCCGCGTTTATGTATTCCTCTGTTTGGCTTTCAAATTCTCTGGTCAGCATGTTTATCTCTGCAATAGGAAATGGTTCTTCTTCATCAAGAGGCTTTTCATATAAACAATTTTCATCAGACTTAGAGTTTGAATTTGGCAATTCAAACTCATTCCTGGAAAGTAGGAAATCCTCTATCTGTTTATCACCCTCAAAGACCTGCCAATATTTTTCATTATCTGGTACTGCTGGTTTGTACTTTGTTTGAATAGTGAACTATTTGTCCTTATGTGATCTCTGATATGAACTAGCAGCACAAGCCAATCCATTGGCAAGTATGTTTTGACTTCTAGGGACAAACACAAGCTCATATTCTACAAATGTTTTCAAAAAATCCATGGCATCATTCCTATATGCCCTTAACCTAGGATGTTTGGCAGTGTACTCTCCATTCATTTGTTTGATGATCAGTTCTGAATCTCCATGAACAACTATCCTCTTGGCTCCTAGTTTTTTCAAGAGATGTAGTCCTAAGAGGAGAGCCTCAT
Organism: Pinus albicaulis; assembly: GCA_034641835.2. Classification (NCBI taxonomy): domain Eukaryota; kingdom Viridiplantae; phylum Streptophyta; class Pinopsida; order Pinales; family Pinaceae; genus Pinus; species Pinus albicaulis. The sequence continues at coordinate 485,396,283 of CM076575.1, forward strand.
ACTCAGATATGTTGTTTGTGCATTTGAATTTTAGCTTGAAAGCATGGCTTTCAGCATAGCTGTTTTCGGTGTTGTGCAACCATACTCCTACTCCTGCACTCTTTTTAGTGCAAGACCCATCAAAACTCATGCTCCACAAGGGGCTGTTTGCAGATTCGTTATCAGTTTCATCCTTATGTTGTTTCCTGAGGTCAGCACTATGTTGTGTTACGTTTTGTTCCTTAGGACTTTCATGGAGCTTAGGTCGATGGGTAGTCTGCTGTTTACAGTCTTGGTCCTGTTCACTCTGGTTTTCTAATTGAGAAAACTGTTCGAGTCTTTCTCCCTTGTTTTCCTCTATTTCCAGAGTCGTAGTTATGTCTGGATTTGTGACCTCTACTTAGTTGGTTAAATTTTTATCCTCTAGTTCTCGCTCATTAGTGAAATCCTCATTGTAAAGGATAAAAGAGTCTAGGTCTGTATGGGCATAGTAAAGAGGGGAATTCTCTGGTTTCTCTGGGCTACTCACCATGAATTTCATGTGTGATTCTCTATAGAGTTTTCTAAGTTGGCTGAAAACAGGGATGGTGGCATATGTCATGTCTATTTGCATGGTACCCTGCAACTTGGCACCCTAGGATCTTGACAGCAACATGCCATATTTGGGAGGCACATCAGCCACTACAACATCCATCACCATACACTTGGCTACGATTTGGGTCAAATTTACACAGAGGTCTTTGATCAGGCCCAAACACTTTACTCTGCTAGAGTCAAAAGAGTACAAATATTTATATGGTCTAGTTATCTCTAGGCCTATTCTCTCCATGATCACCTTTGACATGAGGTTGTGCAAAGCCCCTGAGTCATTCTTAGCATTATGTAGGATTTTGTCATGGATATTTAAACTGACATAGAAAGGAGGCACTACTCCTTCCTGGAATTTCCCTTCAATTTTTGGGCCAAACAGGAGAGCTGGTTAATCATCATTTAGGTTGACAGAGTCACTGTTTTCTCCTAAGTTTAAAGATTTCAATATTTGAAATTTATATACATCTTGGGTGACCAACTCAGTGAGAGGGACAGAGATTTTGATTTTGGCAATTTCACTTTCCAAGTTGAAAAGAAACCAGTTCTTTGAAAGGCTCAATTCTGTTTTGTTGGTCACTATTTTATTGGTGAAATCAGCTTTCTGATTTTCACTATGTACATTGGTTGAAATTGTTTTTTCAGGGGTAATAGCTGCAATGCTAGCGCTACTGGTTTCCTGACTTGGTTCATCGATTGTTTGGATGTCTTTGTCATTATTTTTGCCAGAACTTTTAGTTGTTGTTTTGTTGTTTTCAGCAGTCCCTTTAGGAGTCTTTTAAGGCCTTTTCTTAATTGTAAATTTAGAGGTTTTTGGTTTGGGAGTTTTTGGGTTCTTTTTTCTTCTGAGATCATATTTTTCTTGGACCTGCATGATGGAATTCTTGAATCCTAACTAATAGTCTTCAGATTATAACCCTTCCTCATCATGATATGTGTATGAGGTCTGGTTTTCTTCTGTGACAAAGGTTAGGTCTTCATTATTAACTCCCAACATGTTTATAATAGTTCCCTCTGACTCTTATATTGTTCCCTCCCCTTCATGAACATAATTTTCTTGAAATGGAGCTCTGACTTGTTGATCATAATCCCTTTGTTTCATCTGAGGGGGGTTTCTCCTAAAGTTTTGGTTCTGACTTTGAGCCTGGTTCCTGTTTTGGGTACTTGTCTGGACAACTAACCTCTCCATCATTTTTTCTAACCTATCCATGTTCTTGGCTAGATGGTCTAATTTTGATTCAGATGTAGAAGGTGCAGTGTCCTCTCTGTATGTCACTTTCTTCTCAGCCCTCATCCTGGCTCTTTTTTCAATCAGATTAGCCTCCACACTAAGAGCTCCCTTCTGCATGTCTTCTAAAGTTAAGGGATCTCTTTCTCTAAGCTGATAGGCCATTTCAGGGTCAAATCCTTCAAGAAATATGGCCAAGGCTGATCCTTGTGGAGGTTTTAAGTTTGGGGGCAGTGCATTATACACACTATTAAATCTGATGCAGTAATTTTGAACACTCTCCCCAGGGCTTCTCTTTAGGTTATTGTAATCCGAAAGTAATTGCAGTGGATTCTTCCTAATTTCCCATTTTTTTGTGAATGTTTTATGTAAATAAGGGAGATCATTGATACTGCGAGGAGCTAAACTCTTAAAACATTTCTTGGCCTCTCCTCCTAAGCTTTGGGCAAAGATTCTCATATTAATGGCCCCGTCTTCTATTTCCATATAATCGAAGGCATCATTCATCTTGTCCACATGCTGTTGAGTAGTAGTGGATTCACCTCCAGTGAAATGGGGAATTTTGGACTGATATTCATTGGGTAAAGGAACCAGAGGTTGTGGTAACATTAGGGGAGCATACCATGCTGCCATGATAGTATTTTGTGGGAGTAAAGGAGTGGCTTGAACAACATGTATGTGGATGGTAGGAATGCTTGGACCAACAAGATATTTTTGAGTAGATCTAGGGTGAGAGAGACCCAAGTTATGAATGAGATGGATATCAGGAGGTGTTGATGGAGGGGTTTCTCTGTCACTAATATATTGACCACTATGTAGTGGTGAACTTGGAGGCTCAAAGTCTATCTGATCTATACCACTGAATGACTTAGTTCTTGGTAAATTACTTGGTAAATCTAAGTCATCTTGAGTATCTGATAGAGCTGTAAGGTTTACAGGCACTGAGTTAGCTCTATGAATGGGCCTGACAATGGTTGGATCCCTAGACGTGAGAGACTTCCAAAGAATGCTTTCTGGATTATCAACTATTTCAGGAGGATTTGGATCAAGATAAGATCTGGTATGGATTCTTCTTAAAGCCAGTATGTTAAGTTTTAGACCCAAAAAGAATAATGTTAGCCAGATATAACAACCTTTAAGAGGCAAACTAGTATTAAACAAATAAGCTTAATCCTCAAAGTTTCCTAATCATGGGTGTGAACAATGTTCTTATGGTAGTGTGGGCTGCCTGATCTGGATTTATGCAAGAACGCAACAGAATAAACATATAAACATAAATACAGAGATGCATCGGAAATAACACTTCATTTTATTAATATCAAAGAACTGAAATTTGCTTACAGACAGAATGGAAATAAAACTAGCTAGGGCGCTGGTAGCTATCTCTGAGAAGAGATGTGGCGGCTACAGGCCTCTGAACTGAGTTACAATGAGGCTCGAGGGCCTATTTATTATTTAGAAACAATGGGAAATCCTAAACAACAAAAACCCTAACCCTAGGAGATGAAGCGCCAAAACTATGGGCCCCGTTTGGGTAAATTGGTGTTTCAACTTCCCAGGGGCGTAACTTTGGCATACGATCTCCGTTTGATGCGTACCATACCTCGTTAGAAAGATCTATCTGAGGACTACAAATTTGGAACGAGCAACATCGGTCCATGGACCCATGTTGCTCTCCGTTTTCCCAAAAAATGTCGTTTAGGGCCTCAAAACGGCTTCGGAAGTTTAGGACCCGAAAAACTGCTAAAAATAGTAAACTGTGCCGAAACTGAAAAACTGAAATAGACAATGGTGGAGCCCCAAGTGGAATAGGCGGGTGACCACCAATATCCACCTGGATCATTCCTCCCCCCTTAGGAAGCAATGGTCCCCATTGCGCTAAGTTCCTCCATGAGATGAGGAAATTTCTGCTGAACTTGGTCCCTGGTGAACCACTTTCCTTGGTGCAGGAGTTGGCCAGCTTTGACAACCCGATATAGTTGGATCTTCTGCTGGAGATTGTTCTTGATTTGTATGTCCATGATGCAATCTGTGGTGGCCTGTTCCATGCAGTATGGATTTAACTCAGTTGGTGTGAGTTGTTCTGCAATGTCCGAGGTGTCCAGTAGAGGTGGGAAGTAAGGACGAAGGCGATCCACATTGAAGACTGGGTGCAGACCAAGGAATGGTGGAATACTGAGCTCGAATGCATTGTTCCCTACAGCCTTGGTGATGGTGTACGTCCCGTATCGGAGCGGGCGAAGCTTGCGGTGGGGTCCAGTGAGGCGCTCCTTCTCCAAATGTAGCCATACTTTGTCACCCACCTGGAAGTTGTGTGGCACCCGGTGTTGATCATGGCGTTGCTTGTACTTGGCATTGGCTCTGTCCAATATATCATGAACTTGTTGGCGGATGTGTTGAATGTGCTCGATGAAGCTACTGGCTTTGTCAACTTCAGACTGGACATGAGCTGAATTGGCCTGAGCAGCTGCAAATGGCATGGCTACGTCAATGGGACATAGTGGCTGGAATCCCAAGCCCACCTGAAAGGGGATATGGCCGATTGAACTGTGGAGAGCCCGATTATAACTATGTTGTACATAAGGGAGGCTCTCGTCCCATGTGCGTGGATGCTTTGAATTGTACATGCGCAGAATGTGCACAATCATTCTGTTGACGACCTCTGTCTAGCCATCTGTTTGGGGATGGAAAGCTGTGGACTTGGTGAGCTTGGTATCCAACATCGACCAGAGGCTGGACCAAAATGTGCTGAGGAACCTGCTATCCCGATCTGATATGATAGACCGTGGGATCCCAAAGTGCACCCACACTCGTTCAAAGAAGAGTTTAGCAGTGGCTTCTGCTGTGATATTCTTCTTGCAGGCCGCCATAATGGCCATCTTCGAGAATCTGTCGACGACCACAAAAACACAGTCATTTCCCTGCTTAGTAGAAGGCAGCCCCAACATGTAATCCATGGAGATGGATTCCCAAGGTCGACTAGGGGTAGGTAGAGGAGTATATAGGCCTTGCTTCTTGATGGTCGGTTTGGCAATGGCACAAGCAGTGCAGGATCTGATGTGCTTCTCGACATCCTTTCGAAGGTTCTGCCAATAGAAATACTTCTGCAGGATTGCTACTGTTTTCTCGACCCCGAAATGCCCAGCGACTCGACTGTAGTGTGCTTCCCATATCATCTTGGCACGCTTTCTTGAAGGAACACAAAGGTGTCCCATGTGACATAAAAGTGCATCTTGGAGGTGAAAATTTGGAACTTGCGTACCCCCCAAGAGTGCCTTGTAAGTTTGGCCGAATTCTGGGTCACTCTCATAGAGAAGCGGCCAATCAGAAGTCTCGTGCCCACAAGAGTTGAGCATAGTAGTGAGCGCCACGATCGGTGGTCGGCTGAGGCAGTCTGCAACATGATTGGCGCTACCCTTCTTATACTTGATGTTCAAATGAAACTGATGCAGATATGTAGACCACTTTTGATGGCGATCATTCTGCAACTTCCCTTGTGTCTGTATGAACTGCAGGGGCCTATGGTCTGTGTGGATGATTGTTTCCTTCCCCAAAATGTAATGCTTCCATTATCGACAAGCTTGCACAATGGAGTACATTTCTTTGTCATATGTGGGGTACTTGCGAACTGTGTCAGACAATGTCTCACTGTGAAATGCCACTGGATGTCCCCGTTGAGTAAGAACTGCCCCAATAGCATAGTCAGAGGCATCTGTCTCGATCTCAAATGGCTGTTGCAAGTCTGGTAAAGTGAGCACTGGGGCAGAACAGAGGCGGTTTTTCAGTTTTGTGAACGCCTTCTGTTGAGGTTCCGACCAAATTTTTTTTTCTCTCACCCCTCCCTTGGTGACTTGACTCAAGGGCCAAGTGATATGAGAGAATCCCAACACGAACCTCCGATAGAAATTAGCAAGACCCAGAAAGCTGCGAAGCTCTGTTATAGTGGTTGGGGCTGGCCAATCCCGAATGACTTGGATCTTGGCTGGATCCACATGCACCCCTCTTTCATCAATAATGTATCCCAGATATTGAACCTGGGTCATGCCAAACGTGCACTTCTCCAAATTGGCACACAACTTGTGTTGCCGCAGTGTTTGGAGGACTTGTCGGATGTGATGAAGGTGCTCTTCCCAAGTCCTGCTGAAGATCAGAATGTCATCCAAGTACACCACTACGAATGAGTTGGTGAATGGCCGCAAGATGTCGTCCATCATCCTCATGAAGGTTGCGGGAGCATTCGTTAACCCGAAAGGCATGACCAGCCATTCAAAAAGGCCTTCCTTAGCTTTGAAGGCAGTCTTCCACACATCAGAGGGTTCAATTGGTACCTGGTGATACCCAGACTTCAGGTCGATCTTACCGAAATATTTTGCACCTTGGAGTTGGTCCAGAAGGTCATCAATCCGTGGGATTGGGTACCTATTCCGGACAGTGATCTTGTTCAGCGCCCGATAGTCAATACAGAGTCTCCACGTCCCATCCTTCTTCTGTACCAACACGATCGGGCTCCCACAGCGCGATGAACTTGGTCTGATGTGACCTTTCTGCAACAGCTCCTGAATCTGCCTCTTGATTTCATCATTTTCCAGAACAGAGCGTCGATAGATCGGTCCATTGGGTAGCGGCGCACCTGGGGTCAGATCAATCGGGTGCTTGACCTGGCAGTGCAGAGGAACCCCCGTGGGTGAGGTGAAGATGTCCCCGTACTCCTCCACGACCTTATCCATTTGTTGTCGTCGTGCAGAGGGACCCTGTCTGGAGGTCGTGGCCACAGTCTTCTTCTTGCCCTGGGGGCGGATCATCAGGAAAACGAATTTCCTGGTTTGGGAAATGAGCTTAATACATTGTTTTGCAGTAACCAAAGAGATAGTCGTAGGAGGTGGTACCTCTGGTATCCTGTACAACTTATTTCCCAAAGTAATAATAACAGCACGAGGTCGAGACTCATACACAGCATGACGCTTCCACAAGTATGGCTGTCCTAATAATACATCAGAAACATCAATAGGAGCAACATCACATAATACCTCATCCGTGAAGGGCTTGATGCTATAGGGAAGGCGACACTGTCGGCTGACGTGAAGATCTCGTCCTTGGTGAAGCCACCCGATGGTGTATGGATGTGGGTGAGCTGTGGTCGGCAATCCCAACCGCTTCACGGCGTCTGCTGAAATGAGGTTCTTTTGGCTCCCATTGTCGACAATGAACTGTACAGGGGAGCCCTTTACCCACATCTGGGAGTGGAAGAGACTTTCCTCCTCCTCTGGATCTTCCGGTTCCTCCTTCTGGACCTTTGTAGTGGCAACAGTGGCGTTGGGCTCCGCATCAATAATCTGTTTCCCTTTTTCATTCCCCTTTTCAGGTTCTGATTCGGAGTCGGAGCATGCATCTGACTCAGAAGCCCTCATCTCGGCCACTAGCGACCGCTTGGCCCGACACTCACTTGTGTTGTGAGTGGAGCTCTTATGGAACTCACACCACTTTCCCGTGTCCTTCTTTGGCTTTACGGTGTTGTTCTTTTCTTGTGGCTTTGACGGGTTGTCTTTAGCCGCCATGCCTTGGCTCTGTCCTTTGTTCTGCGGTTTGGAAGCACCTTTTCCTTGCTTTTGATTCGCATATCCAAAGTCTCGCTTCTTCTGTTTGAATTTCTGCTCAATCTTGGCAGCATACTGGTATGCCGTACCAAGCGAGGAGATGTCGAGGAACTCCATTTCCTCCTGAATGTATCTGTGCAGACAGTTGTGATACTTTAGCACCAAATGTTTCTCTGAATCTTTGATACCCAACTTTGTGCGCAGGGTATGGAACAGATTCATCAACTCATGCACATCTTGATCCCTTTGTTGTCGCAGCGTGGTCCATTGTATGTACTTGTCCTCATAGCTCCCCACGGGATAGTACTGTTCCTTGACGGCGTCTCGGAAAGAATTCCAAGTTTGTACGGCCGAGAACAGAGAGGGTTCTGTCTGGTCCTTGTTCTCACAGTAGGTTTCCCACCAGTCCTTAACATGGGGGGTAGCTTTGAGGAGTGCAAAAATAATCTTCTCCCGGTCTGAAAAGTCATGAACAGAGAAATATCCTTCTAATAGATTCAAACATCTATCTACGGCATCTGCGTCTATTTGACCCTCAAATATGAGAATGTCAAAATTTACGTGTACCTTAAAAGGAGTCGTGCCTCCAGAGTGGCTGCTGGATGCAGATGCGCCGCCAGTGGGCAGCCGTTGAAGGATCTGAGCAAAGTTATCCATCATCACGTTCCTTAGTTTTTCGAGGGCCTCCTCGAGCAATATTTTGATAGAATATCCTACTCCCTCATCTTTATTTTCGTCCCCCATGGGCGTCCATCGAGGTTTGCATATGGGAATGTCAAAATTTACTTGTACCTTAAAGGGAGTCGCAACTCCAGAGTGGCTACTGGATGCAGATGCGCCGCCGGTGGGCAGCCGTTGAAGGATCCGAGCAAAGCTATCCATCATCGCGTTCCTTTGTTTTTCGAGGGCCTCCTCGAGCAATATTTTGATAGGATCTCCTGCTCCCTCATCTTTCTTTTCGTCCCCCATGGGCGTCCATCGAGGTTTGCGAGGCTGATCTTGCAAAGGTTCCACCAGATCGAGCCCTAGCGCCTTATACCCCGACCTCGTTGGGGACATGCAAAGAAGGATCGAGAAAAAGCAGACCCCTCTGATACCACTGATCCGGATTTATGCAGGAACACAAAAAAATAAACATATAAACATAAATACAGAGATGCAGCGGAAATAACACTTCATTTCATTAATATCAAAGAACTGAAATTTGCTTACAGACAGAATGGAAATAAAACTAGCTAGGGCGCTGGTAGCTATCTCTGAGAAGAGATGTGGCGGCTACAGGCCTCTGAACTGAGTTACAATGAGGCTCGAGGGCCTATTTATCATTTAGAAACAATGGGAAATCCCAAACAGCCAAAACCCTAACCCTAGGAGATGAAGCGCCAAAACTATGGGCCCCGTTTGGGTAAATTGGTGTTTCAACTTCCCAGGGGCGTAACTTTGGCATACGATCTCCATTTGACGCGTACCATACCTCGTTAGAAAGATCTATCCGAGGACTACAAATTTGGAATGAGGAACATCGGTCCATGGACCCATGTTGCTCACCGTTTTCCCAAAAAAACGTCGTTTAGGGCCTCAAAACGGCTCCGGAAGTTTAGGACCCGAAAAACTGCTAAAAATAGTAAACTGTGCCGAAACTGAAAAACTGAAATAGACGATGGTGGAGCCCCTAGTGGAATAGGCGGGTGACCACTAATATCCACCTGGATCACTGCCCCAGTGGAGTATTTTTGAAACCAGGAATAATCAGCAGGCCTACTGATCACTCGTGGAGTATTTTGATATTTTAGGATTTGTGGAGTCGCCAGGTGGATGATTTCAAATGTTCAAGAAGATTTACTGCCCACCACAGTAATTAACTACCAGTATGAGGCTTGTGGGTTTTCTGAGTTCTTAAGGATATCTAAAATAGCAGTCTACTCAGAAATAACTCCCCAATGAAGTCGCCATTATGTTTTGGTCCTAGTGATTTGGTCTACTAGCATACCAAATGACTAGGGAACATCATAACCGCTTTGGGATCTCAGGATCTAGCCCTCCTGTATCCAAAGAGGGATATCTCTATAAAGGTAAAGAATAATGTATCTTTAAGGTTCAATTTAAGGTATTAGGCTAGTTATAAAGCACAAAGGGTTTTTTTGTTTGTTTGTTTGGTTGGGAATCACTGATAGAAGGGTTTAGTTCAAGGTAAAGGAATGAGTAGTGAAGGATTTTCGGCAATGGGGAGATAATTCAAAGAGAATACAAGTCCATTGGGCAATGGGGTCATAAAAGGGTTTACTTGCAATTCAAATATCCAAGGCTTTCAAAGGGCTAGTCATCTAAAACAGAGGATCTCTTAAGATTATTAAATGGGATGAAATAGTAAGGAGGTGAATGGGAATAACAAGGAAAACCTTCCAAGGTGACCACTTCAGAGTAAGTCAAGGGACAGGTAACACCTTATACCTCTATTATCAATACTCCCGATGAGGCTAACTTCAAGACAACAATCCAGCAGTCCTCCTGACTACTTTCAGACAGTAGAAAACACTTAAGTTCAAACACAGAGTGAAACCTAAGATTAGAGAAAGAGTTTTAACGTTCCCTGCTTTTGACATTCAACTCAGACGGATTTTAGAAAAGTTAACTGTTGGAAAGGGAACTGAGGGGATAGGGCTAATCACTAAATCTCCCTACTTTCCTATTCTTTTCAGCTGAACTAAACAAGAACATCAAAGAAACAAATTCTAAATTCATACATCAGTAAGCATGGGCAAACCAACTCTTTAACTGGTTAAATTATATTGAATTTGTTGTTAGATACACAAATAGAAGAAAACATAAAGATAAGAATGTGCAGGAAGCATTAGGGTACTTACAACAATATATCCTAAGCCAAAATTACTGTTTCCTATTAGAGAAAATGAACATAATGTAACACAGAGGGAAAAAAATAACAGCGAAGAGACACATCACCAATGACTTAGATCAGGATCCGATGAACATGCTTGTCATATTAGTAGAGAAAAACCAATCACATACATTCTTGTCCAATAGCTTGATATCATCCAGAAATCATCTCCCAGCCTATTTACAACAACTACTCAAAGAACTCTAACTCAATAAAACAACTTACAATCAGTTAATTTCCAACCCTTTACAATGTATTTTCGATGAGTTCTTATAGGTGAATGAGTGGTGGTAGTGGTAGATAGGACTTAAATGATTCATTAAGACAGAGGGGGAAGAAGTATTCGGATGCCCACTCTGCTTAATGGTTTTTCATTAACTGTGTGTACCCTTTAGATGAATTAGGAGTATTTGTCAGTTTGACAATAACCCCTAGGGTATGTTCTGTGAAATACTTTCTTGACTGTATTACTCTGTTTTGTCCTCTGTGACAAGTATGGTAGAAAAACTGGCTTTCACGTCTTCAATGCTGTACAACCGATGTACTGACAGTTTAGGAAATTCTGTTAGAATAATAACTGTTCTAAGGCTCGATGAAGAATAGATAATGGGTAGTAGGAATTGGTCCTTTCTTCAGTAAAAGGAATGTTCTGTTGATATATCTTCTGCGCTGTTTTAATCACTGTTTTGCATTTAACCTGTGCTTCAAACTTCATTGAGTTTCCTTGATATTTTTTATGGTCTATGAACTGCACCTCTGTTTGTAGCTGTGGATTAGGCATCAAATATTCAATGCACTGCGCTAATCCCTTTGATCTTTAACTCTGATTTTCTGCAATGGTGGTTTTTATGTTTGGGGGTTTGGTCATGCGAACAATGGCCATGATCCACTGTTTGAGACATGAAACATATCCGTGCTAGCCCCTTTTGCATTTACTTATGCCACAGGGTCGTCACCCTGAGTTTTTCTGTCACCTTTCGTGACTGTGGGGCAAGCTGGGAAGGACCACCATTAAACCTGCAACATAGTGCAAACATGTTATGAAATCCTATGAATTGGGTTAGACTTCTTACATAAGGCTTAGTTGGAGGGCGAGGAGCAGTGCAGATGGTGATTGCAGCGGAAAAATGGGAAGAAAACCCTGTAAGAGCAGCTAACCAGGTCCAATGGAGGTCTGGGTGCGATGAGGGACGTGGACCATTAGATCAGGACGATCTACGGTGTAGATCTCTTGATGAGCATTTCGGGAGAGAGATGGAGAGAAAATGAATGAGTTCGTGATATAATATGGACGGTTCGATCTTGAAGATCGACGGCTGGGATTAAAACCGAAAGCGAAGTTGCGGAGGGCAGCGGTATGGCAGGAAACCAAGGATGGTTTTCGCGTAACAAAATAAGGGGAGGCGGTTTGGGATAGATGGAGTGCGATTCCATACACTGGTCGACACGTGGATCCTCAATACCTCCCATTTCAAAAAATTTGAAACGTTAAACCTCGGGTGCTAGGAATTTACGATATGGAGTATATGCCATCAGATCATGGGGTGTTGATCGGACGGTGCAGGTTGCATGTGATAGGCACAGAGATGTAGGGGCAGAAGACATGGTGGGCCATGCGGTGACGTGTGATGTTTGTCGTGTAGCAAGCGGAGGTCGAGGGACTAGGTGATGCGATGGCCGTAGAACTTCTCATATTAATGGACAGGATTACATTGCATGGTTGGGGGGTCGGGGAAAAGGAAAAGAACAAAGAGAAACAACTTTTTGTGATTGCGATGGCAGGGGCTAATTATAAGGAAAAAACATGGTTTTGTGGAAAGAGGAAGGAATGAAGGCAGAAGAAAAGGAGCTTATCACATCGGAAGATTAGGAGAGTAAAGGGAAGGTAAGAAAAAGGAAACTACGATTGCGATGAGCGATGAGGGCTTAGCGCCTGGTCGCGGGGGGTGAGGTTATGTGAAGAAAGGGCTAAAGCTATAGGCCCTCAGGGGCTAATAACCCAAATGTTAAAATGACTGCTTTAAGGCTTTTTGAAGGGATTTTTGAGGGTTTTTTGGCTTTTGGTAGAGAGAAAAGAAAAGGTTTTTTAAACCTGTAGATGAATATTTGAAGGTTTAAAGGGGATTTAAGACTTTTAGAGGCTAAATGGAGGGTTGAAAGATGAAAGTAAGGCTTTATGAAAATGGGGGGGAAATAAGTGAAAATAGGCATTTTTAGAGGCCTTTGAAACAACTTTCGTTGGTGAATTAGCATGGTTTTAAGATGGAAACAACAGTGAAGATGAAACTCCAGGATAGGAAAACCATAAGACTTCAAGGATGATAGATTTTCAAGGGAATTTATCACTTGAAGGCTTGATGACAAATTTAGCCACCTGCTTGCTTTGAAAAATTATTATAGGTGGCTAACAAGTGTAACCACACTTCTTCGTCAGTATTTTCTTTCCATGAAAATACATATTGGCTCTCTAGTAAGCAAAGCACAGGCTGTGCCAAGATAGTTTCTCTAATACCACTGTAATATCCCCAAAATGGGACAACTAGCAAGGCATTCCTGAAAAACACATTTTTCAGAAATGGATGCTTCAGAACTAGAAATAAGCCCTTGGATCCATTAGATCTGATAATATAGGACCCAAATCCAAGAGGATATGAAAAAAAAATATTTCTAGGTGGGTTAAACAGATTTCTCACACCTAGTACAGCTGGAAAATTGCCCAAAGAAGGGACTGTAGCACTATGTGACAAAACTGCTCAGAAAATAACGCAGTTTAGCCAAATATATGCAGGAGGCCAATATGTAGGCTCAATCATGTCATTTACATCAACATAAAAATATTATATTGAAGCCCATACATCATAGAATAGAAATTAGGAAACTTTACATGAAGAAATGCCCAAAATAAGAGGCTGCAGCCAAATGATATAATTGTACAAGCTTGACAACGCTATTTTATTAGCTGAAAAGAGCTGTAAGTTACACTTCATATCTAGAGCACATATGTGTACACAAATATAGATCTATCAAATCTGTACACTATAGAGTCTCCTCTTCAAAAGCCCTTTGGGGTTTTCAGCAAAAAATGATGTACATGGAGTAGATCTGAGATCTAATGCAGCTGATCTGCAGAATGTTTCAGAATTTCTAAAGAAAATACATTAGTGTTCAAATCAGATATGAATGGAACATGGATTAGATCTGTAATCCATGGATCACCACAGTGAAGGGTAGATTCGCAACACTAGATATCTCTCCTCCTTGAAGTGCCAAAAGACCCTGCAACTTTCTCCTTGTAAATAACGTAGTTTTGGAATATGGACTGCACTGTAGGATCTATAGCATGATGTGACCTCAAGCCAAGATTTGAAAATGAGCTCCCCTCATCCAATACTCTCTTGCCAATGGGATAGAAGACTTTCCCAGTGAAAAGAGGCACTATAATGGCTTAGATCTGAGCAGATCTAGCCTCCACTTGCTGCAGCTTACAAAGACAACCAAACCCTCAACAGGATCTACATTGTAGTTGGAAGAAGAGCTTGTACAAATGCCTAATAGTGGTCATGAAATGCAAGAATCCTCCAAGAGGCCTCTCAAGGAAGAGGTGGGATTCCCTATCAAGAACACCCTAGTGCTAAACAACATTATTCTCAGCTAAACATCTAGAGAATGAGAAGTGTCTAAGCATACAAATCCTTTAGAAATAATATCATCAAACCCTCTCATGTTGTCCTCCTCCTCCTTAAATAAGATGGAATCCTTGCCAAACCCTAAACCATCTCAATGATTTAGCTGCATTCACATGATTAGCCTCCAACTAAAACTGTGTTGTGCGTCTAGGTGGTTCAGTATATCTAGACAACGCTGTTGATTTGTTCCAGTTGACCTAGTCAAATGACTTAATCCCTTTCACACATAAGGGTGTTTTGCTAAGGCAGCCCAGATTTGGCCTTGTTCACATAGGCATGATTTATTTTGCTATTTTAGGAGTTTAATTTACCCTCCTTTACAATTTTGTTCTTGCAACCAGAAAATGAAAACAAAATAGTATATTCCTATTAGCTTGGGCTAATTAGGAATATTACAAAACCGAAGTAGCCGGAGGCCATTTTTAGTGAAAAAATAGTCTATCTTGACTAATTTTGGCATTATGAATCCAATTAAGGGTTTTTCAAAGCTATTTGAAGACTTCTAGAGATCGAGAAGTTTAAGGGAAGTTTTGGGAAAACCTGGGCAAACCGTGGAGGAAGGCCTAGTTTGGGGATGCAGTGCTTGTTTTGAGAAAATGATAAGTCAATATTTGGTGTTTGATATGTGCTAGAGATAGTAGGTGTGGTTTCAAGGATAATAAAAGAATTCTGGAGAAGCTCAGTGTAGCTCAGTGCACCGACAGAAGGAATCAAGTCTAAGGGAGCCTAAAGCTATTTGTAGAGTCATGGCAACCATGACAGGGATATAGATGCCATTATAAACCCTTTGGTTCAGTTTAGTAACCATTGGAATTAAGTGTTGAACTTTTAAAAGAAAATTTAACATAATCCTAAAGAGCCAAGTCAAGATGACAAAAGCTCAAGGAGATGTAGCCCATGATATTCGGGTGAACTCCTAGATTAATTTTTGTTGGCTTGAGGGGTCCTGACCTAGGTTCGGAGGTTAAGGTTTGCCAAAAAACCCCTATACTACTGTCCCTTTCGGAAATGACCTACTTTTGCAGGCCAAGGTCTCACCCGAAGTAGTATGGGAGGGTGCTGGAACTAGGTTTCCGCACCCTGGGAGAGAGTAGGTAATTAAGGCAGATCTTCGTTGAACTACCAAGTTCACATAAAACGGGTCTATTATCAGGCTTGTAACAGTATAATAAACATGTAACCATAACAAAGCTACTACCATTAACATATTAGATCAATACAGTCGCATCCACGTGTGTATCAGTAATTACCATCATAGAACAGTATAATCGCAGCTAATTCATAGATCGCAGATACATTCGTAGCATAAATCAATAACACAGATGCACTTCAGTAATAAACACGATCAATCCAGATATCACAAGATACTTCAAATTGATTCTGCATTCATTAGTAGCCAAAATCCCAATTACAACCCAAAACACAACCCACACACACAGCTAGCGGGGTCCACACATAGCAGGACTGAGGATCTCTGTGCACACAACCAGCAGGAGTCCTAACCCAAAAAAACCTAAGACAGATCTCAACAGTTCGTATCTAGCATTAATCTTCCTTCTTTTTACCTACTAGACCCAACTATCTATCTATTTATATCATCATAGCCTTTGCTATCCTATGGTCCACAAACCATGGTTTATGGACCCTAGAGCTACACTTTAACCCATTACAAAAAATTGGGGGCTTTGACCTGCCCCAAAACCCCTATGCAAGACCGAATATTACAAAATTATATAAAAAACGCAGCTTCGGGAACCTCGTTCCAAAAATTTTGTTGTTATGTGTGGATTTTTTAGTGCTGCATTATATTGCTGTTACACATGTTACATTTCAGCAAGAACAAATGGAATTAAGACACTTAAACAACTAAAAATCATACATCACTTTCAAGCATAAATTACGCAAATTGTCAAGTATAAGCTAGATATTTTATTTGTTTAAATGAGTGGGAGGTTCTTGAAAAACATAACAAGTTATCCAACCCATTTTCAGATCAAATTCGTATTGGGATTTGTGCGGTGCCCATAGGTTAGATCAACACACTGGTGCGTAGTCTCACATAAACGCACCAGTGCACAGTATCACACAAACACACCGAGATTTATAATTGGTATTGGTATTTGTGCGGTGCCCATAGGTCGTATAAATGCACCGGTGCACTGTATCACACAAACACACCGGTGTACAGTAACTGACAGACACCAGTGTTCATTTTTTATTTTTTAGAAACATCGACTTGTGACAGTGCAATTATTGTGATTTTTAAAAATTCATTATTGATAAAAAATTGACACATATTTGATATTAATTAAATTTTTATTAATGCATTTGAATGTGATGTTTGGATTAATTTGTTATATCATATCATAATTATTGTGATTTTTTAAAATTCATTATTCATCAAAAGACAACATATATCTTATAAAAGTATTCATATCAATTAAATTTTTATTAGTGCATTTGAATGTGATGTTTGGATTAATTTGTTATATCATATCATCAGATTTTACATCTCTTCATTATAATATTTAATCATCCATAAATTTAATCAGTGGCGTTACATTTCATAGCGACAATGGAGAACGCAATAGAATAAATTAAAACACACACACACACACACACACATATATATATATAAGACAGTCTTTGTCATAAAAAATGGGACATTTATTGGTATCCCTTTGTCTTTCAATTGGGACACTATGTCCATTACGTTAAATAAAATGTTTCATTTCACAGACAAATATTTCAAAAAGTACAACGCCTTGCTTTGATATACAAACATAATGATCATCATTCTTCTCTTGAACTGTTGTCACTGCTCGAGCTACTTCCATGACTTGAGTTATTTTCAGGAATGTTTTGTTTACGATGTTGCTTGTTTTCTACAAACATAAAAATAAATTGTAATGAGTGTATATACATTGGTGAGAATAATGAAAATTGCAATATTAAATAATATACATCAATGTAAATCGAAAAGAAATGAGGTACCATAGCAACAATTGACTCATGAACTATACACATTCTTTCAAAACCATGTAGTATGCCATCTTTCAAGATTTCATCTGTTGGCATAGTTTCATACTTTTTTTCTTGCAAGTTTTATAACCCATAACAAATAATATATTTAATATAAAAGTTTTTTTGTTCAATTAATTATAGACAGAGCTAAGTAAAACTAGATCGATAGATGCTTACAAATTCTACAATTAATTTCTGATATGCCAACGTATACTCACAACCCATATTTAATCCAATGTCAATCAATTCGTCTGATGGTTATTCTTTGTATGTTAGCACCTGTTTGAAGACATTCAATGATGATTTTTGTAAAACAACTTAAAATATACATAAATGAAATCTAGTTAAGTTGTTATAAGGAAGTAACATTTACTCACAAACTTAGATATCAACCCTTTTCTTCCTTGTCATCTTGTTTTATGTCTTGAATGGGTTCCATTTTCTTTTCTTTTCTACAAGAAAATACTTGAAAATTAATATTTAATGCTAAATTGTTTATTTATTGTACCTAATAATCAAAAAATTCAATGATTTCATATTACATTTGAAGCACGTTGTTGTTGAGATGGCTCCTCCTGCGATGCAATTTTGTCCATTTCTTTGACCATCTCCTTATACACCTTTTTGGAAATTCCTACTATCATATTTCTGATACAAGCTCGTTCATCTTTTGATATTTTCATAATCTTCTTGAAAATGTAACATGACAATAAACTATTTAATTTTTAAATTGATATATGAAAAGTAAATATAACAAAAGTGATATTTATAAATAATTTTAGAAAAACATTTAAAGGAATATTACTTTTTCAATCCTTCTTTTTCGTTGTTGTACATTTTTTCTATTAAAAGTCTGACATGTCTCATTGACCAATTCTCTCGAAACTCTTCCTGTAGTTTAGATAAAATTTGGTTCTTGGAATCATTGGATTGATTTTTGTATTGTAAGTGGAAATAATGTCTATAAATTCATTCCACTAGATCCATCAAACTTTTGTAAAAAAATTTCCCCCTTTCGTTAACCTTGAGCACCACTCCAGATGAGCTAAGGAGTGATTCATTTTCATTTGCATGTTGTATTTTTTTTCTTTTCTTAGAACAACATTCATTTTCTGAGTTGTTGGTCCATGTAGAATATTAAACATATGTGAATTAATAGATTTTTTGAAACATGTTATCTAATAATTTTAAGTATATTATTAATGAAAATTTAAAAAAGGAATTCATATTGGATCGATAATATTTTTTCATTCACCTGATTCATCCTTTTGCAATTTTTCCATCAAGCTTTTACGCTCTTCTGGTCCTAGATCATAGATAATCTTATCGAGCTTCTTCATTTTGTGGCTCTGCATGATACACAGTAAGTAATACATATTACTTAAACTTACATATAGTTCAAAAATAATATTTTTTGTAAAGAATTTACAAAGAACTTGCCTTTTTTGCTTTTCTTGATGTGTTATCAGTATTTTTGTTACTTTATCTCTTCTCAACCATTTCTTTATCAATATGAAACCTGTACCATATCATTCATTAATATATTTTATAAATAAATTGTCAACTTTTTAGGTAAAAAAAATAATATCAAGAAACCGGTGCGCTTTTCATGGTGTATGCACTAACGACGGTGTGTGGTGGTCTTATAAATGCACCTCCCAAACAATATAAAACACTGTACAGTGCTCTATGTCAACAAGGAGCACCAGTTCATTACATGTTAACCACCGCACCGATTAACACAGAGAAAATAATAAAAATCGTATAGTGTTAGTTTTTGTAGCACATGGTGTTGTGGAGGGGGTGGTGCGGCCTATTCTTATAAACGCCCTGCACAAAAAAGGGACCACCGCACAATGCTCTCTGTCAACTAGGAGACCTAGTGCGTTATATGTTACATGGTGCACCAATTAACACAAAATAAAAATTTGTTTTTTCCAAACAGTACATGAGCGGTGTGTTATAATGAAATAGCGCACGAGTGCCCTATTTTACATATGGCGCACTAATTAAAAAGAAAATTGTTTTTAAATTTTTTATCAAAAAATATGTGCGCGGTGCGCTGGGATAAGCCAGTGCACTGGTGCAATAGGTTATGAAGGGGGCACCGATTAAAAAAATTCTGTTTTTTAAAAATTCACGCAAGGGCCGACATGGATTGGGATCCGACTATGCAAGTAATCCTGTGGGTTGGATGTCATAGGCCTATATATATAGCAATACAAACCCTATAAATATAAAATTAAAAGCCCTAATTCTGAAGTCACAGAAATAGGAAGAAGCAAGGGCATAAAAGAAAAGAATGAAGGGTTTAGGGTTAAAATGGATTTTTTTGTTTTTTTGTTTTCTTTTTCTTTTGAAAAATTCTATTTTTTTTTTAAATTCACGCAAGGGCTGACATGGATTGGTTTCCGACTATGCAAGTAGTCCCATGGGTTGGATTTCATAGGCCTATATATATACAAATACAAACCCTATAAATCTAAAATGAAAAGCCCTAATTCTGAAATCACAGAAACAAGAAGAAGCAAGGGCGGAAACAAAAAGAATGAAGGGTTTAGGGTAAAAATGGATTTATTTATTTATTTATTTTATTTTTATTTTTATTTATTTATTTAATTTTAATTTTTTATTTTCTGAAAATGAACAATAAATTGAAAATTTTTACTCACTGCATACAAAATACTGTAGAAAATGTAAAAAAAAAACAATAAAATTTAATCACGACATCGTTTGAAATTCTATGCTACAGGGTTTGAATCACCAGAGGTTTGGAATTCTGATTGTTTGAATACTTCTGTTCAAAATTATTTCACTGCTCCACAGTGCTCTCGTGCACTCTTGCTCCAGGTATGTCTCCTGCAAATCTCTGGCTCAATTTTTTTGCAAAAATATTGAAATAATGAAAAGTGTTTAGTATTTAAAGAATTTTTTTATGAAATTAGATTTTCGAAAATATTTTTCCACCCTTTTTTCAATTTACTTCCTTTTTTTCACTTTAAAAAAATAAAGTTGCATTTTTTTTTTTGCGGCTTTTCGTCACCTGTCATCAATTAATAACACCGCACCGGTGCATCAGTTAATAATACAACACTGGTGCGTAGTAACTAAAACAACACCGGTGTGGTTATCTATACAAGCACCGATAATAATAAGTCCATTTTTAAGGCATCAAAATTAATTTTAGGTGTGTGCACTACAATTTATTGTTGATTTTGCTCAAATGCAGGGAGAAAATATCATAATTAAATCGAATGGACAATTCTTCAAAATCCATCTCGTTCCATAATATTTCTCAAATTTCATCGCATAGTTCTCCCTATCCATCTCGAGACGTAGTATTTACTTCATATTTTATTTATATTTTCATTATCTAATTGAATTTATGTTTTTTATCCATGTCAATCAGTGTAATAAACTTTATAATGTATACAAATTTCCAGGTTCATGCAGATTCAAAATTGAGTTTAGATGCAAAAAATAATCAAACAACTCCAAAACATCAGAAGCTCTTATCAGGAGCAGCATACCGCAAGGCCCATTTGGTAGATGAAAATGGATAGCCGCTTCACCCTGCCAATTGTAACAATATTGCATCTTCTAGCCACAATCCTAGGACAATGATGGTAATAATAATTGTTTGCTATATTAATGTAATTATTAATTTCAACGTCAAACAAATTAATCATGCATTTTCAACGTTCTTACTAATTGATATCACAGATTTTGTACTAATCATGTTCAAATATATTTTTTGAAATGATTAGGATTCTAGTGATGATGAGCGGCCTACCTGCCATCTTCCGTTTCACCCCATAACAATGTCCAATCGAAAGAAGGTTGAATTAAGAGAAAAAATCAGAGAGGAAAGATACCAAGAATGGTTGAATCAACCACTGATTCAATTCCCGCTATGTCCAGATTCACCAATTAGGAATGACTACAACAATAGTAGTTCTTCACAAGCCGGCAATGGAGGCAATCAAATAGAGGTTGGTATGGATGATTACTTAAGGGATACGACTTCCATGGAGACAATATTGTTAGATGCATTCCAAAACGATGATCAGCTAGGGGATGATGCTCATATTGCTGACACTTTTTTCGAAAGCCTTAAATTTTCTTCCACCACCCCTCTCTTTGGACCTGGTGATTAGTCAAAGTCTACCTAGTTGGGGAAAATGATGTTACTGTACAACTTGAAAGCAAATTTTGGCTTGTCGAATGCATGTTTCTCGGAAATTTTGAGGTAAGTTACCATAAAGTCCTCCCTTATATAAATTTGAGAAATATAATCACACAATGAACATTACAAATGGTCAATTTTATGAACGTTAATAATTATATCGGAATTAATGTACATTTAATATTTTCTATGATGATCACCAACTACAGGTTATTCAAAGATAATTTTCTTTCGAGTGATAATGTCTTGCCCGGTAGCTGCAAAGAGGCAAAGAAATTGTTGAAAATGTTGGGTGTTGAGTACATATCATATCATGCATGTCCAAATGATTGTATTCTATATAGAGGAGAATATGCAAAAAAGGAGATATGTCCGAAATGTGGGCATGGCAGGTATGATAAATAAAAAAAGAAGGGTAAATCACGTGGTCCTCCTTTTAAGATATTGAGGCACATGTCTATAATCCCAAGGATTCAAAGGTTCTTTCGTTGCAAAGAATTAGCTATGTTGTAGGGATGGCATGCCTCACACAGAAGTGAGTTGGGAGTTATGCGAATCCAAATTGATTCAATAGCCACGAAGCATATAGATGATACATGGCCCGAAAAATTCAAGGATGAAGTACGAAGTCTACGACTCAGCATAGCCATGGATTTCGTCAACACATGTTCCCTCCATAACACCAACCATTCTGTTTGGTCTGTAGTAGTGATCAATAACAATATCCCCCCATGGTTGTCTGTGAAGAATGAACATCTTATGTTGGCTCTCATAGTCCCTGGTAGAAGACAAGTGAAGAATATGGATGTCTACTTACAACCACTAGTAGATGAATTGAAGGAATTATGGGATGGGATAAATGTATATGATGTATCAAGACCCATTAGAGCAGAGAGGAGTTTTACGTTGTATGGCATATGTGCTTACACGACACATGATTATCCAGGCTTAGGAGTTTGCTCTGGTAAATTACATGTTTATTTATTTCTTTATATACGTAAAATATTCTTTCGCATATTAGTTATTTAATTCGTTGTAATTATTCTGATCTTCATGATATTCTTTAACATGCCAGGCATATAAATTGTATCCAATAATCTCACAGGTCTTGTAACAAAAGGGTATTTTGGATGTAAATGTTGTGGACCTTCTCTGAAATCTAGATGGTCCAAGGACCTACGAAAGCCAGTGCATGATTGCTCTAGGGTATTCCTCCCAGAAGAACACCCTTACAGAAGAGCAACATCCGCTTTCAATGGTAAACGAGAGAGAACCCAAAGGCCTCCAATAACGACACCAGCTGAATGACTTAGAGAATATGAGAGAGAGAAGGAGAAGGAGTTCATAGAAATGTTCGATTCAAATGGGGAGCCTATGTTCGATGATCTAGAATTCTTCGACACCTATGTCGAGAAATTTCCAATTGGGATGAAAAGGAAATCTATCTTTTATAACCTCCCATATTGGGAGCATCTTAAGATTACCCACTTATTAGATCCCATGCATATATTTAAAAATGTTTCATCTTCTTTATGGAGGCACATATCATCGAAACAAAGTGACACAGTGGCCATTAGGAAAGATCTTATTACTTCAAAAACTAAAAAGAAACATTGGCCAAGAAGATTAGAAAGTACAGGATCAGAGGCAGGCGCTGGTCCCTCTAATTCATGGTATTTCAAGGAAGGTGATATCCCATGGATTTTAAAAAAATATTATATCTCTTTGGCAAAGGAAGTTATAGTGTGTGTGAGGGTGCCATCTTCATATGGGTCTTCCCTACGATGTTGCTTCACCGTGGATGACCATTTGTCAGGTTGAAATCACATGACCATTTGAATCTTCTAAGAGTACGTATAATGTCAAAACCATGATTTTATTAATTTTTATATTAATAAATTTTATCCCATGCAGGGATCATAAAACATAATTAATTTTGTATATTATTGCATGTGTTTATAGCTTTGAGTGTCATTATCCTTTGTTCGTACGTGGGTGTGTGAAACATGAATTCCATCAAGACCTAGTGTTATCACTGGAAAATCGTACAAGAAAATATGACATTATTTAATGCCAGGTAGAAGGATTTACAGGGCTGAGAGACATTAGAGAATCTGAAAGTATTTAAAAAATCTCTAAGGTCTGAGGAAAAATCAAATTTGAACTAGTAAAAAAATGCTTTTGTGCACAAAATCCTTCGATAAGCATGCCTTTGCGCGCCTTTTGACCCAAAAATCATGCAATCCTGGGAGTGGTGGAAGACACTTTCTGGGACCAAAAAAAGAACATTCTAGGACATTGATTCCACACTTGAAGCCACCTAAGGATAACCACCCAAGCCTCCTTAGGACATCAAGGGAGCACACAATGGAATCATCCCCCTCTCTTGGGTAACCATCCACAATGTACCAAGAGAGGGAAGGAGGATTTGAATTCTCCTATAAAAGGCCACCAAGAGATGAGTAACTTGAGAGCACATTGTTATGATGGCCAGACTTTCCCCAAGAAATACCAGTAGTGTGTGATCCGGAGCAAAGATAGAGGGGAATCAGTTGTTGGCCATCCAACAACTCCAGTCCACCATAGTAGAGAGAGGGAGACTTTGCGCCAAGGTAGATCAAAGGTAAAGACATCCTTGCATCAGGACTTAGAACCCCAAGTTCTAAGGGCCGCTTGGAAAGTGGGTTAAAGTTTCATCCTCATTTCCTACCATCAATCAATAAGAGGGGACGTAAGCACTGCCATTTGGATTACTGAAGTTTTTTGACTCTATTTAGAGATTTTGTGTTATTTTTTTTAGTTTTAGTTTAATTTTTATGTTTGAATATGCATGCTATTTCTCTATCTAGTATGTTTATGTTCTAGCATGTTCCACTAACTTACTTGACTCCATATCTTTTCTTCCTGTGACCAATAACTGAAGAGGGAAAACCACACCCTTAAGTTGGTGTGATTTCGTACATGCGTGCACCAAACACACTAACATAGGATTGGTGACTCCACTAAATTATTTCCAAGTTTATGTGGTTGTGCCTTTTTGCAAAGACCTCCGTCTGTGCTGTGGAGTTGGGCTGAAATTTCCCCCTTTCTCTCCTTAAGTCCTTAGTTAATCCCAAGTGATAGATTGAAGCAGAAAACTCCAAAAATTCAAATTTTCAAGAATTTACTCGCATCTCCCACAGGTAGGCATGCCCAGGGCGTGCGTTCAGAGCTGACCTGCGCGCAAAAATCACGCCTGTTTTAGCCTTTTGCATGCAAAAGACAGAATGAGAAATTTCTCCCGTATTTCTATCTTTTACTGCTTGTAAAGTGCTTGGCAGCCCATAATACATATGTCATCACTGGTTGAGGTACCTTGCAGCTTGCTAAAGCTCACTCTTAGCTTCTTTTGGTAGGCTTGGTGTTAGTTTTATTTCAAGTTGATTTTTGAAAATTTCACACATAGTTTAAGTAGGGGGGGAAAATTAACTTGCATTCTGAAAAAAAATTATGTTTTTCAAATTTAGGTACCAAAATACCTAGATAATTAGCCAAAGTAAGTAGCCCAAGTCCACACATGCTTAGCTAGTTCCCTTTTTTCTAGTGTAAAAGTCATTAGTTTAGTTCAAAATTTGCATTAGGATTTCGGGACCCGGATCGAATTTTCGATAGAAGAGCAAGTAATATCTGCTACCTTTGTACCCTTCAGTGATCCTAGGCAAGCATATGAATGCTCTCTATTCACAACTCACCATCTCCCTGTAGTTGATCACATAGATTAACTAGGAAAAATTGAAAGTGGTCCATATCCGCACATGTTTTACTTTTGAGCAAGGAACAATAGAACATATTTTAATAAGGGATTTTGAAAAGGATCATCACATATCCACACGTTCAAACTATGTGCTTGTTCACTTTTTTCTCACACACATCCACACACTAAGTAAAGAAAAGACACCTAAAACTAGCTTAACAAAACTCACTAAATTCTCCCCACAGGGGCCACAAAATAATTTATAGTCAAAGTTAGGATCAAGGGGGTAGGCATCCAATAAGCCGCCTTGATCATTCTTCATCTTGAAACATAGAAGTTGACCATTTAGGGAGCTTTCAAATCCACATATCATCCCATGGAAAAGAAAACCTGAGCACGACAGAGACCCGTTTCAGAGGGGGTTAAGCTTAGGCACAGTGCAGGTAGGTATCAGTTGGGGCTGCCTAACCCAGCTGATACTCGATACTCTTAGCTGAATTACCAAGAAGCCCAAGACTCGAACCCTCACATGGGACGGTGGTACTTAGTGGCCAAAATTAGGGCATCCTTTCCCTATAGGTGACGATGCAGGCAAACACTAGATCCTCTACCCTTACTTTGGTGGATTTTCTTCGGTTGACTGGGGGCATCACCAACACTTACGGGACGTTGTGCCAACACTCACAAGATATATTCTCAAGGCCCAGTTACATTTGAGTGTGTGAGGATGATTAGGTCTTCTAGGATTTGAGTATCATATGCAAAGAAACAAAAACCATCTTTTTTTATTGACTGATCACATAAGATTAATTAAAAGGGAAAATATATTTTATTTTCTCTTTGTTTTATGTATGCGATCGGAATTTTTCTTTGATTATAATCTCTATCCTATCAAATATTTCCAAATCTAGACCTAGTCGATGCCAGAACAGACCCAACGAGATCTAGTTGATCTAGGCGTATTTTGGACCTCCCCCAATTATCGGGAGGGGTTCCATGTCTTTCGCCATTTAGGCACCAACGACGAAACTCTGCCACCATTATTGGTTTGTACTTCATTGAGGCATCCTTTGTTGGGAACCCTGGTCAGTCCCCCAACGCCACACCACGTACCACTCCTCCCACAACCCCTAGAGGGCAGAGGAGTGCTACCCATTCGGGAAGCTAGTTGAATACACAGCAGGGTATGTCGCAGATAAACACTCTTCCTAACCAGAACATTGTGTTTTCCAAATTCGCAATGGCTACAACCTCGCAGTCACCTTTTCTAACTTCGTTGAATCTACCAGATTTAACCAAGTTGGCGAACGAACCCATTGCACACAAACCCATATGGCCTCCCATGCCCACGAAGATCCCTTCTGACATTCCAAAGTTCGAAGGAAAGCAAGCAGAAGACCTAGGAAATCTTGTTATGACT
Source organism: Pinus albicaulis (assembly GCA_034641835.2). Taxonomy (NCBI): domain Eukaryota; kingdom Viridiplantae; phylum Streptophyta; class Pinopsida; order Pinales; family Pinaceae; genus Pinus; species Pinus albicaulis. The sequence goes on from CM076575.1 coordinate 485,422,617, forward strand.
TTCCACCTATGGTGCTCATCAAACAACATCGTTGATGATACTATTCAGCTGAGACCGTTTCAACACACTTTGACAGGAGTACCAACGAAATGGTATGTGGAGAAACCCTCTCCTACACATGGAACCTTTAGTGCCCTCGCCACTGCGTTCCTGACCTATTTTCAGTTACCCATCCACCATGATTCCGGGATGGAATTACTGACACACTTTAGGTAAACCCCCGCCGTCCATATCTCAGACCATCTCCATGAATGGCTGTGGCATCGTAGTTTGTGTAAAGCCAAACTTGATGATCGAGTACTATTAGAACTGTTCCTAAAAACTCTAATTGCAGATATTTCAAAGGATGTGGCACAACAAAGGCCCATATCCGAAGAGGATTCCATTAGTAAGGCCCAACAACTCGAGTTGATCTATACATAATCAGGGTATATTTACAATATCCTTCCAAATGCCCCACGCCTGCAAACTTACAAAGAATTTCCAGGCGCGTCGAACTCCGCCGACAGTTTAATTGGGTCATTGACCCAAAGTTACCCAGGCAGCAACATGAAAAACCCCGGTTACACATATGATTCTACCCAGAACGTACCACAACCCGGCTACCAAAGTCATCACATGCCTCCACAAAACTTGACCAATAGGGCGTCATCATATCACCATCAACATGGAGGACCCTATCCTCCAGCTCAAGGGACCCAATACGTAGATAGATATGCTAACATAATAGCTCCCCCACAATATCCATTCACAAATCAGGGACCGCATTATGCTCAGCCCCCAACACAAGACCCGCTTATGCAGAATAATACACAGGTGAACTTTGTGCAGCCTTCCCAAAACCAACCGTGCCAACCATAAAACCAGGAGAACTATCCTCCTAACGTGGTTAAGAAAAAAAGGGAAAAACAAGCCTAAAATAAATCCTGGATAGGGGGGCAACAACTAGCAATGCCCTCCACGATCTCAGGCTAGAGGCAACTCCAGCCAAAATCAAAACCAAGAGCCAAGAAATTCCCAACGACAGAAAAAAAGGCCACCTCTTCGAAAAAACCACTCTTGTTCGATCTGTGGTGAGTACAACCATTACACTCACCACTGTCCCGACCTCCTTGATTTGAAAAAGCTGCAGAATAACTGTGGACAATAGGGATCAGCCTAGCAACCAATAGTCATGTAGGAGCCCTTGCCCCATCAAGGGACAGTTAACACTCAGCAACAAAATCTCAACGAATCCAGAAAAAACAACCACAAAAACTACATGAATGGAGAAGAGATATTTTTTCAAACACAGAATTGAAATTACGATACCCCACTAGACACCAACACGCCAGGGGCTAGTACCAGTGCACCAAATGCACCTTTGACCATATCAAAGATTCCTATTGAACCTTTGCCAAAGATGGCCAAGGGACCAAATAGGTGAGTAGGAAACTATTCCAAAGCAGCCCATAATTATAACATTGTGGATGAGTTAGCTCAATCTCCCACTGTTATGTTAGCTTTGGAAGTATTAAAATCTTCCCCAAAGCAATGGAAAGCATTAATTTTTATGTTAGGAATTATAAAACCCGCCGATACACGGCTAACGAATTTTGATTTAGACAAATCCACCCCTAGGCTTCCTTCGATGGTCACCTTTCAGATACTAGTATCGGTCCAAAATATTACCATTCACCGATGTGTCATTGATGAGGGTGCATCCACATGCATCATGTCAAAGAACATTTGGCAGAAGTTAGGGTCTCCCGAGCTAAAGCCATCAGACATCACACTTAGAGCATACGACGATCGCCCTTCAACTCCTGTCAGCCTCTACCAAAACGTCCCAGTCTGCTTAGATGGAAAGAAAATCCTTATAGACATTGAACTCTTGGACACCCACTTGGACAATAATATACTCCTTGGTCAAACTTATATGTACGCCATGTCAGCTATATCCTCCTCCATCTTCCAAACTATGATGTTCCCCCATGAGGACCGCATCGTTACTGTCAACCAATTGACACACAGTGAAAAGCGGCCCCTAACAAATACTGATGTCATTCTACCCTATGTAGATACATCTGTAGACATGTTTTCACGATACCAAGAATATGGCCCCGACCAGTTCAAACCGTCATCCATCCTAGGATCATTCCTAGGAGATCATCCCATCATACCTGAGTCATCACCTAATGTCACAGGAGCTCTGGTGTGCATGATGCCCACATCAAGTGCCGAAGCTAGCCAGGACATGAACACAAGCAGTAATGACACTGAGACCTCGACCACGGTAGCCTCTCTAGCCTACGCCACTTCCCAAACCCCTTTCCTCTACCCCCCAACTGGTTTCGTATCCCAACAGGTTTTGGAAACAGTGGTGTTACCAAACATATCGTTTGCAATACCAATTTGGTATCTCATTCCCCCTACTGGCTCAAGAGGCAAACACATCACTTCCACAGGGTTAAAGCCCCTCAGTCCTGAGGAGGCCCCACCCATTTAGGAAACGGTCAAAAACATCCCTGCAAAGGTAATTCCCATTGCAAAATCGATGATTACGGCTAAGAAAATCGAGAGAAAAGGAAAGAAGCTAGAAACCCCCGCCACACAACGGGAATTACCAGTTTGTGCCATATGCGAAATGTTAGTGTCAGTCCTTGCAGCCTTCCTCCAGTGATCAAACATGCTCTTACAAAGTGATTTTAAGGTGTCAAGGTCAAATTTTGTCATTTCCGTGAGTCTTGAAGTAAAATTTGGTCACTAGGTATTAGGTCTAGGTTTGTTTTCACTCCTTTCAAAGTTGTCCAAATTTTGGTCCATGTCACCATTCAGCTGAGTGTACCATCATTCAGAGGGTTTTCATCATCATGTCAAGTTCCACTGAGTCATTTTACACCTTGTTCATGTTTCAGTTGTGCCTAGGTAAGGTTCATTTCCCTCTCCTAGGGTTTTGAAGGTAATTTCTCTTGGATGGTCAAATCATCAGCAAAAATTGTATCCTGATGTTCATACACCTTCCCCTATCCTTAATGTACCTTATTAAACACTTCCCATCACTGAGATCCCCCAAATTCCTTATTTTCGCACAAACCCTAGTTTCTTGCTACAACTTGGAAATTTTCTAGGCTAGGTCTGTGTTTTTCCCTTTTGGACCCCTTCCCCTCACTCAATATTTTAAATTTCACTTTCCCCTACTTTCTAACATCCCTCCCTACTTCCCAAAATTTTCTCAAGAATTTAGAATCCCCTTATCCCCTTCATTTCGCTTCATTTCGACAAATCCCTTGTTCCACATATCGGGATAGGTTTTACTCCAATGATGTTTTTGAGCACTAAAATATGAATTTGGGAAAACTGAGAGAGTTTTTTTTTCCAAAATAGGCAAAGGAAGAAAAACCTCCTTCACTTTTTACACAGGTGTCATGGTTTTAGAGAAATGTCAAAAATACAGTTGCCTCCGGAGAATTGATGCACCTCTGAAGTGACCTTGGGAAAATTAATATTTCTCCTAGCTTGGTTGGCCAAATGAATTTATTGATGAGCCAAATGATAACTATACACAAATATATTTCCAATTAGCTATCATGAGCTCAATTTGGAGTTGAGGAATACCTTCACAAGTTGATTGCAACAGCACTCTGCCTTGAGGCAGCCTCATTTCGCACATTTTGACCAGTCTTGGGAGATTTGATTTTTGACAGGGAAAATTAACTCCAAATTGAAAAATTCCAGTTGTGTTGGAAATTAGACTCAATAATATTTCCAATGAGATATCCTGTGCCCAATTTTGACACTGGTAAGGTCTCCAAAAGTCTCCTGTAAAAAGGCATGACGCATTGGGTAAGATGCGCGACGCATTGGGTTTGTGGCGCGACGCATAGAGCTGCAAGCCATTTTCACCACAAATTCATTCAAATTCTCAATTTTCTTGGTTTCCTCCAGTCCAAAGTAAGTAAAAAACTCTTCAAATGCCAATGAAAGTGTGCCTTAAGATGTTTATGATGATTTAGTAAAAAAATTCAAACCCTACTTCCTTGCAATTGTTGCTCAAGACATGATTGCTTAGGCCCTTGTAAATTTTATTTTGTGGCCATCATTCCCTCACCTTTTTCTTCCCTCACTTCTTTTATAGTTTCATTAACCCATTTTACTATCCCCTTAATCCCACTCCCCTCATACATTTTCCCCTCAATCCCCTTCTCCACATATAATTTCCCAAACCCTACACTCCCTAAACCCTACTCACATACCTAAAATCTGTTCACACATACATTTTTATACTCTCTTCCATACACTCTACCCATTTCATTCCTCTACCATATTTTCACTGTTATCCAAAAAACCATCCATGTACAACCACATTTTCAAAACCAAAGGAAAACAATGGAAAGAGACAGTGATCATGGGTATGATCAAGAGATTGAACATGACCGGGAATCTTGGCTTGAGAGAGAAAAATTGCACTTGGGAAAGGATGCTAGAGAAGTCAAAAAATGAGAAAAACATGTTAAGGAACATGGCATACCACTACTTGTCAATAAATATGGTGTGCAAAGCAAGAATCAAGATTTTGAAAGCCAAGTTGAAGAAGGCATCGAGGAGGCGAAAAGAGCAAGATAGAATTCAGATCTTGGCTGAGGCTTCCTTGGCCCAACACAGAACTTGATGAATAACATTCAGCCCAAAATTTCAATAAATTTAGGACATTTTTTTCATTTTTGAAAATTTTGGCCTAAAAAACAGACTTTTCTGCTCTATGCACCGGGCCACTTGGCGCTCGCTTTTGATGGAGACCTCCTTTTGGTGAAAAATCAGAATTTTTGGATTTGTGATGGAAAAATATGCATGCTTACCAATGGACAAGAAATTTTGATAGGTTTTGGGCTTCCAAAAAGGTCAAAAACACCCCAAAAATGACCTTTCTGCCCCTTTTTTAACACACAGGAAGCAGTCTTGGGAGAACTCAGTTTTGGAGGGGAAAATGGAGGCCAAATTCAAAAATTCCACTTGTGTTGGAAATTAGACAGGTAGACCTTTCCAGCAAGACCACTTGGAGAAAATTTGGACACCGGGAAGGCCTCCAAAATCAGCTGCAAATTGGCACGACGCATGGGGAAATCAGGCGCGGCGCATTGGAGGAAATTTACTCATTTTCACCCAAAAACTCTGTTTTTCACCTAGTTTTTGACAATTTTAATTTATTACTTCTAAATGTCAAAATCATGATGTAATTAAATATAACATGATGGATTTTGATGTAATTTTTCTAAATTTTCACTCATAGAGGTAGATTCATCCATCAAAAGGTAATTTGCAACTGAATGAATCAGTTTCCTAGTTTTTAGAGGCAAGTTGTTCCACTACCTACTTTCTAGTTCTCAGTTTAGATTTTGTTGGAACAGATCCTAAATTTATGAGCTCAACCCCTAGAGGCTGGGATGAGTTATTCTTTTTCTATATCTTGTGGTTTTTCAGTCATTAGCATGGTTGGAATTTTGGGAATGCTTTGAGCATCATTGTACATGCATCTCTGCAGTTTGGCAAAGGAATAGACCAGGGTTTGCAGCACTCTATGGGATTCATGTGGCATTTTTCTTTGATAGTGTGTTTCTCTCTGTAAATTTAAGTCTACTGGTGTTTTATTTATACCATTTTCTCTCTTATTTCTTCTTAACTTAAACAAACAAGGATAAAAGGTAGAATCCATTGAAATTGCAGTGCTCTACCTAGGGTTTGTTTAATTTCTATGTTTTCAGCTGTTTGAAGAGGATCCCTAAAGGTTTCTTTCCCTCTTAAACTCCTCACCTATCTTAAATCTCCATTTCTTTCAAATTGAAGTGTCAAATCAATTTCCTACCTTTCCTCATTCATATCTCTGCAAAACTGAGCCTCATTCCCCAGACCCAAATCTTCCTTTCCATTTGAGCCAAAAAAACACCCTTAAAATCAATCAAGAATATTTTTCATACATACCTAGCCTAAAATCAGTCTTCATTCAAGTCATCTCAAGCCTCATTGATCATTTTTTGCTGAGATTGACAAGGAGAGAGCCCTCTCCTGATCTGGTAGGGCTAGCTACCAGGTTAAGCGTGGTTTGATGTTACCCTAGATTTTTCCTTTCTCAGCCTGAGGTATATTTAGGCCATAACATGACATAATAGGACACCCTACCCATATTTTCCTAGATTTGGACGAATTAAAACCACTCCTTGGCTCGGGGGCAGACATTGCGACACCACGTTCCCGTATAAAGGAACCTGCCACCAAGGGTAAAGGAAAAGAATTGCGTACCAATCACGCATGCATTATCTGCAGAAATTATGGGAACTATACCGATCATTGCCCAGAAATCCCATGATATAGGGACGCCTTGCATGCCATCGAGTGATCTTATCAAGAAGATCCCCCCACCTAGCCATCTGGAGATGAAGCTCATACCATCATGTACCTACAGGAGGAATGAAAGTCACCAGAAAGACTCCCATTCATATTCCCCCCTCCTATCATACGCTGCACAATATGTGATGAAAGTGGTCACTTCATCAAAGAATGCACAGCCCTGGAACTCATCCACATATGGTATCCTATAGAAAAATTTTATTACGTTGGATTGTGAGCAACTGTAATTCACATGTCCTTTATGCACCGACAACCACCTTTTGGAAAATTGCCACTATATCCCCCGATTTTGATTATCACTCACTTGTTTGCGCTTAGCCATAGTCTGCCTCTCCCAATAAGATGGCACAGGCTCAGAATCCATGAACAGCTTGAAAAACCAAGAAGATGTGATGAGAAAATCCATCCTCTTCCTGTCAGCTGAAAAGCGACCAATCAAGGAACCTCGAGTTACCCCCAACTGCTCTCTATAGAAAATACCAACATGTGCGTTATGTAAAATGCACAATCATGTGGTCACCACTTGCCCTGATTTAGCAGCATTACGGCATTGGTACCTTGCCAAACCACAAACTGAGCATGATGGGACCCCCATATCTAGGCTATTTTGCCCAGTATGTCAAGGCAATCACTATGGACAGCGTTGTACCTATATCCCGTGATTTCGTCCCCTCATTGATATGATTCATACAATAGAGAAGAAATGGGACGATGAACTCAAACAATATAGAAATTACATCACCCCCAGAACAACAACCCCACACCCACATCGGAATAATGGGAAAACTAGGATGGCATACCAAACAAACATGACCCATACCAAACCAAGGATAACATGCAAACTATGCGACCTAAATAACCACTGGGTCAATCAGTGTAAAGAACTGAAGCCCCTCAAAAGCAGTTTTCATACAGTCTCTTCTCGGCCACTGAGACTTCTCTCTAACCAAGAGAAGATCACACATACCTATTGTCGTATTTTTTCACTCTTTCACCATACAATTAAATGTCAGCATCTCCCCAAGCTTAGAGTGGAAAGAGCAGCATTATGTCTACACTCCTCCAAAGAGCTAGACGCACCTAAGCCAATGAAACAGAAATGGAAACATAAGACCTCCTCTTCTACAATAGATCCTTTCCAAGCGTCCACATCCAGGACGAAGAGTAGTGTTGGTTCCCACACAATCTACCCTGTTGGCACAATGGTACCATGCACCATCTGCACTGGCCAGAACCATGAACCAAAGGCATGCCTGCTAATGGAAACATTCAGGCACCTCTGCAATAGGCACAATTTCCACCAACAGGAAATTTACCATCCTAACGGGGGACCCAACCTTGCGCTTACGCAAAATCCCATCACGGAGATTCTTCCCCCACCAAACGTTGATGACACGATACACAATATACGATTCATATCCTCATGCATTAGAACTATGAATTGAGCTGTCTACTCATCTACCATAGGTGTCAAGTCAACTGCAACTACAAGAGTAGTTGTACCTACGACAATGCAGACACAATCTATCTACACTCTGTCGACCGCGTTTGGATCCACCAAATCGATGATGGAACCCTTCTCGTGTCTCTCAACCAGCTTCATGAGGATTGAACCTATTAAGCATAACCTTGCTCGGTATCAATCCCCCTTAGTATTCCTTTTTCATTCGGATGAGGACATCCCAGAGGTAATGACAGAGCTAGATTATCCATGGGATGCAATGCATCACCATTTGCTTTTTCTCCCCAAGCACATGTTCAGTTCTGACAAGACAAAAGAACAAGATATCTATGCGATTGAATCAAAAGATTTCCTCCCATCAGGAAAAGTCGATTGGTTCAAAAATCCCATCCCAGTGCTCGATGTGTTTGAGGAAGGAAATATGTCAAACATCTCACCTACCATCAAGGTGAGCATATCCCAAAATCCTATAAAGGTCGAAGAAATCTCGCTGGGGGCAGCATGCTCTCCAGAAGAAATAGCCTCCTATACCCAATTGGTACAAGAGTATCGAGATATCTTCACATGGGACTACTCATAAATGCCTGGGCTTAGTCCCACTATCATAGGGCACCATATTCACACTTGGCCTGACGTACCTCTAGTGCACCAGAAACAACATCAACTTCACCCATCAAAGGTAGAGGTAATAAAATGAGAAATTGATAAGCTTCACAAAGCCAGTTTTATCTACCCCATCACCTATACATCTTGGGTTTCCAACCCTATTCCCATCATAAAAAAATAGGACACCATACGCGTTTGTACCGATCTTCGGGATTTGAACAAGGTGTGCCCCAAAGAAAATTATCCCACTCCATTCATCGACCAGGTCATCGATGTTTGTGCAGGACACGAGGCTCTATCCTTCATGGACGGATTATCTGGGTACAACCAAATCCATATCCGCCATGCAGACCGGTAAAAAACCACATTCACCTCCCCCTGGGGCACATTCGCATACAAGGTAATTCCATTTGGCCTAGAAAATGCAGGAGCCACCTTCCAAAGGGCCATGAATTATATATTTCATGACTTGGCACACCTTATCCTCGCCTACTTGGATGACTTGACCGTCCACTCCAAGAAGCTCTCAGACCATCTTGAGGATCTACGGTTGGTATTCCAACGATGCCGTTAATAAAACCTATGCTTGAAACCCCTCAAGTGTGTTTTCTGCATCATCACAGGAAGAATCTTTGGTTTTATAATTTCCTAAAAAGGGATTTGTGTGGAACCCCTCAAGGTCCAAGACATCAAAGAGGTACCTCCACCTCGAACCCTTAGAAAACTGCAAAGCCTGTAGGGGAAGGCCAATTTTTTGAGACGCTTCATCCCAGATTATGCCACTTGCACTCAAGGGTTCCTATGCCTCCTTTGCCAAGAATCACATTCAAATGGGATGATCACACCCAAAAAGCATTTGATGCGCTGAAAGAAAATTTACCTTCATCACCCCTCATCAGTCCCCCAGACTATGAAAAATATTATATCCTGTACCTATCATGCTTCTGAGTCCACATTGGCTAGAGTTTTGATCCAAGAAGGCCTATATGGGAAGGGGCACGTAATATATTACGTCAGAAAAACCTTATCGGGCCCAGCATTAAGACATGAGCCTGAAGAAAATACTGCTCTAGCATTAATACATGCAGTCCAGAAGATTCACCACTACATCATCTTAAAAACCACTACGATTATCGCAGATATTAACCCCATCAAATACCTACTCACATGCCTCCTAATGAACCATAAGTATGCCCACTGGATGGTCATTCTCCAAGAATACGACTTACAGTTTTTCTCCCCTAAAAGCAAAAAGGCGCTTACCTTAGCAGAGTTCATTATGGATCTCCCAAGAGATACCAAGGGATCACCAGTGAATGATTCACTACTATATGGGCATCTCTTATTTGTAGCAACTGACGACCCTTGGTACTGAGACATTCTCCTCTTCTTACGAACTCAAAATTTCAGACCTCATCTCACTTGAGATGATTGTCGATGCATACACTAGCAGGCCCCCTGATATCTCCTCATGGGAGATGTCTTGTACCGACGAGGCATCAACACCATTTTACGTTGATGTCTCACTCATGACCAAGTGGAACAAGCTCTTAATGACTGCCACAGAGGTGCTTACGGCAGTCACCTATCTGTAATGGCCACCACCCAAAAATTCCTATGGGCAGGGTATTTTTGGCCCTCCCTGTTTTGTGATTGCATTATAGCAGTCAAGAGATGCGATCGATGCCAATGCTTCGCCCATAAAGCAAGAGCCCCCGCCTGCACCCTGTCATCGTCACCGACCCATTTTGTAAACAGTGAATTGACTTCATGATTTTCAACACTGCATCATTGGACAACCATAAATATATCATAGTGCCTGTCGATTATTTCACCAAGTGGGCAGAGGCCATGCCCATATATGACAACACCAAAAAAAATGACGCTCGATTTCTGTTTAACCACGTGATCACCCAGTTCGGTGTTCCTAAAGAGTTAGTCTCCGACCATGGAAAACACTTCGAGAATGAAATATTCTAGGAGCTATCTCACCACCTCGGATTCACCTATGAATTCGCTTCACCATATTACCCCCAATCCTACGGACAAGTAGAAGCTATAAAAAAAGTACTCAAAACTATGTTACAACTCATGGTGAATAACCATAAAACCAACTGGCACCATATGCTCTTTTCCGCCCTGTGGGCATACCGCACAACTATGAATACGTCCACTAGTTTCACTCCCTTCCATCTGGGATACAGGGTCAAAGTCGTGATTCCCATAGAACGTGAGATCCCGAATTTGCATGCCGCCATCGAACTCCTCGATGATACCCAACCTCTAGAATAACACCTAGTACAACTAGAGCTCATCGACGAAATCTGACGATAGTTGCTGCAACACAACGAGGCCCTTAAGAAAAGGGTAAAAGAATCATTCAACCGCCACATCAACCCTCACTCATTCACCAAGGGAGAAATAGTCCTCCGCTATGTTGTCGCAAAAGAAGCCCTAGGGCCAGGAATGTTCGAATTTTGTGGAAATGACCCTACATCATAAAACATTGCCTTTTCCAGGGGGCATACATCTTGACAGAACCGGATGGGACATGCCTCAGCAACCTTGTCAACGACCTTTACCTCAAGAATTTCTACTCATAAGGGCCAAGAAGGCCCTACCCTAGAGTCAACGTACACAAACCCAATCACTTTAAATTTTTGACCAAAAGACTTATTAAAAAACATGCTCGAGTGTCGCAATGGATTACCAACCTGAACCTTAGTTCATATTTGTTGATGGAGCATCAAGATGGTCTCAAAGTTTAGCAGCAATAGCTTGGGTTATCTATTACCCTGACTGATCACCACTCTACACAAACTGTGTGTGTATTGGTTCAACAACAGAAAATCAGGCAGAATATAATGCCGTCATCAGACTTATGTGTGACACCCTCCATCAGCGCATATGCCATATGCATGTCTACCTCGATTCCCAGTTAGTAGCGTCGCAGTTAAACCAAAAATTTGAGATAAGAGATTCACATCTATTTAGAAAATAGTTACGTGAAAAAAGATTAAGCAGACAATTTGATTACATTACATTTACACATGTGCCAAGGAGTCAAAGCCAAACAAATGATCACATAGATAAAAATATTATAAACTATAATACATCTCTAATAAACCATCGTAGATAATAAAAAAAACATAGGCACCCATCAGCATAACATAAATCCATAATAAAAAATAGGGGGCACAACATGTAGAGCCGAAAAAATGATCTCTCATATATATATCATAGTGTATGTGTCTGAGTAAAAAAAATAGTGTCTATGACCCATCAGTCACCCCACAGATACACAAAAGGTCATCAAAAATAGGGGGAAGCATCCTCATAATGGGTGATTTCCCTACTTACAAATAAAATCTAGGGCGGTGCTCTCCCAAGTGGGGCACCTGGACCCACAATTGCTCCTGGTACCACTACTGGAGCCACCATAGAAACTGATACTACCACTCGACGTAAAACAAGCTGATAGTCCCTCTCCCGGGCCATCAGTGTCTCCAACCAGACCTCCTCGAGATCATCGAGAAAGCCTTGAGAAGGCATCCCCTGGGTCAAGTGGTCCACTCGATCCTAGGTGTCCTCCATAATTGACACCCGAGTAGTCAGCTCAACAATGCGAGCCTCCGCCTCATTAGCACGCGTCGCCTCTGCATTGGCACGAGCTCGCTCGGCCGCAGCTGAGCTACTTCCCTCTCCTGAAAGGCCAGCACCACCACCAGGTCCACCACCCTGAGGCTGTGTAGGGTCTCCTACCAGCCCCCCATGACCTCCCCGAGGTCTCCTAAGAGGACTGTGGCCAACCAATCGAGCCACTGGGAGACCTACCTCGCCAACATTTGCAAAAGTAACCAAAAATATGTCAGTTTCACCATCAAAACACATAAAAACATATATACTCAAATAAATGCATAAAACATAAAAACATACCTCCTGGCCCCCGAGCATAGCCAAGAGGTAGACCCATCTCTAGACCCCCTCGAAAATCCATCCCTACATATGGGAATGGTAGAAACATCTAGTGGTTGACCTCAAACCAGGTCTCTGTCGTGGCGTTCCAATAACACCCTAGCATACCCCCACCTCCCTGTGACATCAAAGGAGCCCACCTCCTCATGCGAGGTTCCCGTGCCCCCCCAGGAGGCACTGCCACCACCAGTCTCAACAGAACCACCCTCTCATACATGATGCTGCATAGAATACTGGTGTACGAAAACAACTTTGATCCATCCCGGACCTTGTAAAGCTGCGTCACCATCCCGTCATAGCAGAAGCGGGAAAAATCGAAAAGGTGCCCGACCCTCAGCCGACGAAAAACCCCAACCTATGGGTCTGATGACCGATGTGGAGCCAACGACGCTGCAAGTTGAACAATAGCTACCAGAGTGTACCGCTCTGCTAAGTCTGTCACCGAGGCAATGGCTATGCATCCCTTCGTAAGGGGCGCCTTGCCACAATGACACACCCGTAACCTTTCGAAATCCACCCTCCTAGAAGGGAGTGGATACCGCAACGCCTCAACCTGAGGTAGTGGCCCAGTCAAAAAGTATATATCTGTCTTAGGACGGATAGCAAGGTCAGTCCCATGCAACAAAAACACGTTGCACCGCCTATTCCAATGTTGGATCAAGTAACGTAGCAGTCAGTCCTATGACTGAAGAAGCTCATTCTCCACAAACTTAAGGAGACCCCATTGCACCAACTGTCAGCACGCTTGACCATCGACGGCTAATGCAGTACGGAGCTCGGGCCAATACCGCTCCCTCCACAAGATCCTGTCATCCAAACAGGAACCCATCAGCAACAGAAAAAACATCAAAAATAGGAAAAATATCCAAAAGTTTTCCTCGGCCTTTTGCGCACTTGTCCCTCAGACATGTACACTGAAGGCGCACATAAGGTGCACCAAAAGAGGGGAAAAGTGCGCTTAAGGCGCGCAAAACCCCAAAAAACTCACGCAAAAGGCATGCTGTTACCTTGATCGCCTACATAATCTAGGGTAAAAATGGCTCAGAATCCGTACATACTAGTTTTGTACGGACCTCGACACCCTCAAATTGAAAAAATTAAAGTGCATGATGTCATGGAGGTTACCTGGGCATGATATCGCTAATCCCTGGTGCTTAGGCTAACCGCAACGGCAAGAACTGCTCTGCAGAAGCCTCTGACCTCTCCAAAATCTCAACAAGTACAAATGAATTGAATTAGGGCCATATTCACCTATATATCACCCTTTTCAAAAACTTTGGAGGACCATAATGATAGCTCAAAAGTTCTGTTCTCCGAATCGAAAGCAGCACTGTGATCAACACTCCATAATTAACAGAGGCGATGCCACACATTCGCACTCCCAAAAAAATAATTTTTCAGCGCCGGCAGGTATGCCCTCTCTCATCTTCTTTTCTAAAGCTCATGTCTTTCAATAATATTGGATAAAGAAGATGCTTTCACTTGAGGTATTTTTTTTTGCAGGAAAACACACAAACTATCCACAACTCCATCCACCGAAAGTTCCAGAGCAGGTATCATTCTACCCCCAGCATGATAGAGTCCCAAAAAACTCTGCATATCCTGATATCATTTCTCCATCAGAAATTAACCATAGGTTCCACATATCCAACTGTGTTTATCATCACCTCACCCTGCACATGATAAACATCCTCGTTGGTCAGTAGAGCCTCCCCTCCATGGCACTCATCACCCAAAGTAGACCATTTATCACAAAAATAGTAATGCCATGGCCATATCTCTATAGTCTGGGAAGCACCTCATGCCCATTCATCCACCATGCATAAGGTCAAGTTTTACCATACGAAATAAAACCCCTTTCCTGGATGACGATGTTGTGCAAGAAGATTGGAAGTGCAATACGGCGCCTCGCATTTGGCCTACCATACCTCCATCCACTTAATCCCATCTGCGATAAATTTTCATTAGCTTCATCAACCCCACAAATGAGACAAACCAATGGGGCCCCCACCCTCAGCAAAACACCTTCCTCATGTCATCAGTGAGCAAACACTTTCATGTTTTGGGGTACCCGTCTCTATGTTTTGTACAAACCAAACCTCATTATTTATTCTTTTGGTAAGTGTAAAAAGATCGCAAACGACGCACTATGTCCACCATCAACTCATTAATTTTTTCCCCCATGGCAGCAGTCCCTGGTCACCCTTGGTTGGAGTATCACACCCTCACGCAAAAGCCACCATGACATTCATAACCAGTTTATACCCATCCTAGAAGTCCTACCGACTCTAGGGATTTCCCCATCAGAAATAGTTATGACTATCTCCAAGCTACTTTTTATACTCTGACCTTGGGCCACTGAATCCCCATTATTTTGGTGAATTTGGTGCATGGATGTATGAAATCACACTAGTTTAAGGGGTGTAGTTTACCCCTTTAAACTATAGGTAACAGGCAGAAAGTGGTGGAGTTCAAAAGCATACAATCTAGAGGAAAAAGCATGCAAATGTATACTCAAATTAAACTAAAACCAAAACACAGATATACAGAAGCCATTGAAGAGAGTCAAATGATAATAATGCAAATAGTGGCTCTAGGCCCCTTCTTATTAAGCGTTTGATACGAAGAATAAATTTTACCCACTTGCCAAAGGGCCCCTAGACAATGGTTCTAGGTCCCGATGCAAGGATGTTGTTTTACAAGCTCGCCTTGGTGCAGTCTCCCTCTCTTTCCACTGTGATGGACTAATATTGTTGGATGGCCAACAATCGAGTCCCCTCTATCTCCAGCTCCGGGTCACACACTCCTAGTATTGCTTGGGAAATTCTGGCCAGCACAACAATGTGATCATCCATTCTTCATCTCATGGTGGCTTTATATAGGGGATTTCAAATGCTCCTTCCCTCCCTTGGTACATGGTGGATGGTGACCAAAGGGAGAGGTATGATTCCATTGTGTGCTCCAAATATTCCATTGTGTACTCACATAGTGTCTAAGGAGGTGTTGGTGGCTGTCCTTAGGTGGCTTCATGTAACGAGTAACTTGTCCTTTGCTTTTATGTGGTCCCGGATAGTGAAATTTCGCCACTCTCAGGAATGCATGCTTATCGGGAAAAAAGGCACGTATAAGGTGCTCTTCTCGAAGGATAATGTGCACAAATAACATTTTATGACTAGTTCAAATTTGATTTCCTTTAAACCTTTGAGATTTTAAATACTTTCTAGATTCCATAATGTCTTCCTGCCCTGTAAATCCTTTGGCTTGACATTAATTAATGTCATCTTATACTGTATGATTTTCCAGTGTTAACAGTTGCCCCCTAATGTGTGAGGTCTAGGAAGGACTGTATAGCCGAAATACATTATAGTTTCTTTTCTGTATCGTGCATAGAGAGAGAGGGAGACATGCGTGAAGCTTTGGAGTTGAAAACACCCTGCACCAATTCCAAGAATGATCACATCTAAGGATCCATAAAAGCAAATACAATTTACAATATATGTACAAAATTTCAACGAGGCGGGCATGTCCCATGCTTGTGATGTTATGGCTAGTTAAACAAAATTGACAGATACATGTTCTGTCTGTGTCACCACTATGGTAGTGATGCTCACGGTTGTTGACGACGACTACTGACACCCTCAAGGGCGTTTTTTTCTTTGAAGATAGGTGGAATGTGGTACCCATATGCGTAAAATTGGTATGGCATATAGCTGCAAAATGTACGAATAGGTGCTATCTAGGACCTTCCCATGTAAGCATTGTTGACAGAGATGCTTATGGAGGCACAAGTCTTCGACGAATATGATCAAAGTGCAATGGTTGTAAGGTACGATACCATCTTGACATGAAAGATTTTGTTGTAGTCAAATGTCAGGAGAATCGATGACATCTGTGGACAATGATGTCTCCCACAGTGCCACTCGAGGATGCCCCTTTGTATGGAGAGGGGTGATCCAAGGTACCGCTTCCTTTTTGGAATATGGGTGTTGAAGTCGACAAAAAGGAAGCCTCAACTGAACGAGGGGTCGTTGATATGAGGGATCAAGGACCTGGATGTGGTGGGTTTAACATAGGCATGTTGGTGAGGGGTGACTGAAAACTGATGATGGGGATTAAGTGGCTCGAGGTCGGAGTATACTTAAGCAACTTGATGGCAGTCATAGTTATTTTTGAAGGGGAAAATCCCTGGAGTCTGTAGGAATTCCATGGCGGGTGTAAACTGGCTATGAATGTCATGATGGTTTATGTGTGGGGGGTGAAATACTCTGACTAAGGGTGTTCAGGGACTGCTTCCATGGGAGAAAATATGAAATGTGAAGGTGAGGGTACGAAGTGCACCATTTTGAGGTCTTTGTACACTTACCGGAAGAATAAAATAATGGGGTTTGGTTTGTACAAAACACAAAGACAGGTACCCCAAAACATGAAAGTGTTCACTCACTGATGTTGTGAGGAAGGTGTTTTGCTGAGGGTGGGGGTCCCATTGGTTGGTCCCATGTGCGGGGTTGATGAAGAAAATGAAACAAGTGTCACAGATGGGATTATGCGGATGGAGGTATCGTGGGAAAAATGCGAGGTGCAGTGGTGCGCTTTTGATCTGCTTGTACAACTGGGTCACCCAGGAAGGGGGGTTCAGCTTGTATGGTAAAATTTACCTTATTCATGATGAATGGATATGCATGAGGTGCTTCCCAGACTGAAGTGGTATGGCCATGGCGTCACTTATGTTGTGATATATGGTCTATTGTGGGTGACAGGCGCCATGGAGGGGAGGCTCTACCGACCAACGCAGATGTTTATCATGTGCAGGATGGGGTGATGATAAACACGGTCAGATATAAGGACCCTATAGTTTATTTCTGATGGAGAAATGATGTTAGGATATGCAGAGTTGACTGGGACTCTATCATGCTAAGGGTAGAATGATACCTACTCTGGAACTTTCAGTAGATGGCATTGTGAATGTTTTGCGAGCTTTTCCTGCAAAAACAACTACCTCAAGTGAAAGCATCTTCTTTATCAATATTATTGAAAGTCGTGAACTTTAAAAAAGAAGATGAGAGAGGGCATACTTGCTGGCACTGAAAAATTAATTTTTTCAGGAGTGCGAATGTGTGGCATCGCCTCCGTTTGTTATGGAGTGTTGATCACAGTGTTTCTTTCGGTCTGGTGATCGGATACTCTAAGCTCCAGTTTTCCCTTGGGAGCTGTTACTTGGCTCCTAGCTTTGATTTCAGTTGGGGTTGCCCGCAGACTAAGATCAGGGGGGGCATTGCCGGTTACTGCCCCCTGTCCAGGATCTCCCTTTTGGTTTGTTCCTCGGCTTCTTTTTGAAACATTTGGAGGGTTGTCATAATTCTCCTAGTTGTATGGTTGCTAATGAGCCTAGGAAGGGTTTCACTAGATTGATCGATGCATTAAGTTGTGCCATTGGTTCATTCTGTGTGGGGAATGGGGGATATCGGTTCCCTTGCCCCTGGTTGGTATATGCGTGCTGGGGTGACTTTCATGATAGCTAGGTTGAGATACGTTCTAAGTAGAATCGTATGATTATCCAGGGTATTGATTACTGTTGCCTAGGTTTCCTTGGGCCAAAGAACCAATCGAACCGTTTGCAGAATCGATGTGCATGGTGCTACTGCTGCCTAGGTGATCTTGGGAAAAATACCTGATCAACCCATCTGCAGAATCGATGCACATGATACTGCTTTTTCCTAGGTGATATTGGGTCAAAGACCTGATCAAGCCGTCTGCAGAATCTACCTACCTAGAAACTCCCTGAGTACCATGGGTGTTACTGCTGCCTGGGAGATCTTGGGTCAAAGACTCAATCAAGCCGTCCATAGAATCGACGCGCATGGTCACTCCCCGAATATATATTACTACTGCCTAGGTGACCTTGGGTCAAAGACTCGATCAAGCCGTCTACAGTAATCGATGTGCCTGAAAAATCAAGAGGATGAGGCGACCAGGTTCCCCTGTTCTTGGTTGGTGTACGATGGTTTAGAGGGAGGAGGGACAAATGGATGTCTTTTGGGTGACCTTTGTTCCTCCTGTAGGTACCGGATGGTACAAGGTTCATTGCCGATAGACTGGATGGAGGGATCCTCTTGATAGGATCGCTCGATCACATGTAAGGTGTCCCTATATCATGGTATCTCTAGACAATGGTGGGTATAGTGCCCATAGTTGTTGTAGAGAGCGCATGCATGATTGGTATGCAACGCTTTGCCTTTTACTTTGATGGTAGGTTCCTTTTTACGGGAACGCGGTGTTGAGATGTTTGTTTCGGAGCCAAGGAGTGGTTTTAATTCATCCAACTTCAGATATATGGGTAGGATGACCTATTATGTCACATATGACGCAGACTAGTGATTCCCATTGAATGGCGGGGGTCACCATATTATTTCCTCTCTTCTCGGTTTTCTTGGCTGTGATCACTGGTTTTGCAATGGGAACTTCCTTTGTGGGGGTGGTCTCGACCGTTTCTTGGATGGGTGGGGGCTCCTCGAGAATGAGGGTTTCAACCCTATGGCAGTAACGTGGGTGGCTCTTGTTTAGGAAGGAGGAACAAGGTACCAAACTGGGAATACCAATGATATGTTGGGTAATACCAGTGTTTCCAAAACTTGCTGGGAGACGAAGCCAGCTGGGGGGTAGAGGAAAGGGGTTTGGGAGGTGGCGTATGCTAGAGAGGTTTCAATGTTTGATGCCTCAGTGTCGTTACTTCTTGAGTCTATGTCCTGACTAGCCTCGGTGCTTGATGTGGGCATCATGCACACCAGAGCCCCTGTAACATCGGAGGATGCCTTAGGGATAATGGGAGGATCTCCTAGGAATGACCCTAGAACGAATGACGGTTTGAATTGGCCAAGGCTATATTCTTGGTACCGCGAAAGACCATCCAAGGTTGTATCTACATAGGGTAGAATTACATCCGTGTTGGTTAGGGGACGCTTCTCGTTGTGTGTCATCTGGTCTACAGTAATGATACGGTCCTCGTGGGGGAACATCATAATGTGGAAGACGGAGGAGGCTATGGCAGACATGGTGTACATATAACTCCACCCGAGGTGTATATTGTAATCCAAGTGAGCATCCAAGACTTCAATGTCTATGTGGACCATCTTTTCAACTAAACAGACTGGGACATTTTGGTAGACGTCGACGGGGGTCGAGGGACGACTGTTGTACGCTCGAAGCGTTATGACTGAGGGTTTTAGTTCGGGAGACCCTAACTTTTGCCAATTTTTTTTTGACATGATGCATGTCGATGCACCCTCATCTATAACAAATTGGTGAATAGTGATATTCTGGACCAATACTGGTATCTGGAAGCTGACCATGGAAGGAAACCGGGGGTGGCTTTGTCTAAGTCAAAAGCCATCAGGTGCGTATCGGCAGGGTTGATGGCACCTAATGCATAAATTAGGGCTTTCTATTATTTTGGGCACGATTGTAAGACTTCCAAAGCTGACATAGTAGCGGGAGATTGAGCTAAATCATCCACGATGCTATAATTATGGGCTGATTTGGAGCAGTTTCCTACTCGCCTATTGGGTCCCTTTTCCATATTTGGAAATGGTTCTATAAGCATCTTTGAAATGGTCAAAGGTGAAATTGGCACACTGTGTAATATCCCAAAATAGGGAAAATAAGCAGTAATGGGAATATCTTATAATATTCTAAAAATGGACTGCTCAGCAATGCATTCACAAAAAAATGCATTTCCAGAAATTTATGCAATAAGAATGTAAAAAATCACTTGGATCCATTATATATGTCCCTCTACCATCTAAATCCAAGAGGATATCAGAAACAAAAGAAACTAGGTGAGGTAAACAGACCTCCCACACCTAGTGTAGATGGAAATCACTAAAACCCCAATACACTGCTACATAGAAATATTCATGAAATAGACCGCGTAGTATTATGAGGGTTTCAACTTAGAAATTAGGAGAATAAGTATATATACTCATATATTAATCAATAATGCTTAAGAGCTGAGATCTAGTCTCCTTATACAAAATACAAGAGAACAAGGGTTTCTTGTCATACACTCAAAATAGAATGGTGATCTTCAGAAATAAACTGAATAATCATTGAAAAATGAGATAAAAGAGTGTAGAAGGCTGAAGAATAATATATACTATATAGATCTCCTCAAAGGTCTCCTCCATGAAAGGTTGAACCCCTCAATCACAAGGAAACACTGTAAAAAAACCCCAAGACCTCCTGCTGAAGCTGCCTCCAAACATAATGCATTCCATAATTGGAGCAGTGCTGGGAATGATGGGCAATGTATGGCCTGATGCCAAATATCTGAAATGTGCTCAATTTCTCTCCAAAATTATCTCCCAAGAGAAGGAAACCTTCCTCCTATGAGAAACTAGCTCAGAAAGTGGGATTCCAATCCCCTCCACTACTGCACCCTGCAACACAACACAATAGCCTGTAGAAACTACACTGATGAAGTAAGCTGAATCTTGGCCTGAAAACCTGATGTGGAAATGAATACAATACTCTTCCAAGAGGCTCCTTAAGGAAAGAGGTGGGATTCCCACTCGGGAACACCCAGTGCTAAACAACACAACTACCTTGCTAAACAGCAAGAGGAAGCAATAGTCTAAGCAGACCAATCTCAAAATAATCTAAAACATAACCTCAAAATTCTGTCATCCTCTTCATTAAATATAATTTGAGCTTTCTTTCCCTTTTCCCCACTCAATTATGTCATTTCCCTCATGAGATCCATCTCCCTCCAAAATTGCATTATTCCTTCATTAATCTCCACTCCTCCCCAACGACGTTGTTGACTTGGTCAAAGTTGACTGAATCAACATGATATAATCCCTGTTCATAGTTGGGGGTGTTTTATTAAGGTGCATAAAGGGTCTCCTTTCACACTTAGAGTGTTTTTATTGATGCTTAGGATACTCATGGGCCTTCCCATCCATTTATTCACGTACCTAGTGATAAACTCAACTATAATATGCCATT